>PVIC010037708.1:0-16959 GCA_004025085.1 Thryonomys swinderianus | reverse complement strand
TTTTCTTTAATAGAAATCCCTAAAAAAAAAAAATCCCTGTGAAAAAGTGTATCATTCTGGTGCACAAATCTGTTGACAGAGAAAAACCTTCACGTTTTCTTAAAAATTTAGAGTAACCAGTGGTTCCGGCGCCTGCCTCGCAAGTGCAAGGACCTGAGTTTGATCCCCGGTAACCACATATAATGCTGGGCATGGAGACACGCCCACCAACAATCAACGCCGCATACCACAATGCCGGATGTGGTGGCTCACGCCTGTAATCCCAGCACTAGGGAGGCAGAGACAGGAGGATTGCTGAGTTCGAGGTTTGCCTGGGCACCATAGTGAGCTCAGGGCCAACCTGAACTACAAAGCGAGACCCTGTCTCCAAAAAAGAAAAAAAAAAAATTTAGAGTAAAATCTTCCTTAATTTGAATGCTGGTCTTAAACTGCTAACTACAAAATTGTTTAAATTTTAAGCATGCTTATGTTTTATTTATGCATGGTTCTCTATTTTTGCCTTTAACATAGAAAACAATCTAAATTTTTATGTATGAATAGCCAACAAACATTATTTCAGTGCCCGTCAAGTGTCCACTATGCAGGCCCATAAACCTCTCTCTGTAAAGCAAACTGCATTATCCTTAATTTGATTGCCTGTCTTCTTGAAGGGTGGTCAGCATTATTTAGGCCATGCTCTCATATATACAAATTGAATATTTTATTTTAATTCTCAAAGCAACAAAATTCCTGTCAATAAGAAAGTTTCTTTAAAAAATTCCCACCAAAAGTCAACACACAGAAACTTAATTTCTTGGCACCTCAATTTTCTTATTTGAAAAAACAGGCATTAAAACAGCATGTCACAAGCTGGGCGTGGTGGCTCACACCTGTAATCCCAGCACTTGGGAGGCAGAGACAGGAGGATTACTGAGTTCGAAGCTTGCCTAGGCTACATAGTGAGCTCAGAGCCAGCCCGAACTACAAAGCGAGACCCTGTCTCAAAAAAAAAAAGAAAAACAACACAAAAAAACAGCATGTCACAGGGCTAGGGATGTAGCTCAGTGGCGCCACGCCTGCCTAGGTCCTGAGTTCAAGCCATAGTACAGGGACACACACGTGGACACACACACTACAGTGACAACAATAAGCCACCATTCTTGCTTTTTATATATATCCTATTATTTTATAGTGGACCCCTGACTTAAACACTGTATTGGTTCCCAAGGGCTGGTTGTAAGTCATGTTGGTTGTAAGTCAATACAGCTCCGATCTGGACATTTATCTGAGTACAGGCTATAAACAACAAGAGGCAGACCTAATTAACCTGAGCTGTTCATATGCCAGGTTGGTTGTAACTTGAGGGTCTACTGTATGTTTCTTTTTTATTCTGAAATGGGGTCAACCAGGTTGCCCAGGTTGGTCTTGAACTTGTGTAATCAAGTATTCTTTCTACCACAGCTTCTGGAATAACTGAGATTACAGGCACCGCCATGCCTAGCTCTGCATAATGTTTAAAAGTAGAACAGGGAATGTTACTGCCATATGATTTCCATGTAGACAATGGGTCCCCTTTGTGTTGTAGTCATCACTCCAAAAACAATACTCTCCAGAATGTCACCCTCAATCTTTGGAAGACAGGTCTTTACTCAAACATGTTCTAGGTCCGTATAATCCTACATTGTATGAACTATTAGCCAACAAATACCAGTTCACTGGGCACTATTGCATAAAAAAATGTGGGCAGTTATTCATTTTCTTTGTGTAACAGGTATGCTATTTTAATGATTACACAGTAACAACTCAATATTTATTTCTTAATTGATGTAAAATTAAAATGACAACGTAACTACCACATGGAAAAGTCACCAGTCAAGCACAACATTAAAAATGTCACACATACAAACATATCCCAGACAGATCTCTGCTGCTGGGGACTCTTACCTTCATTCTCTGTATTGGCTGGCACGGAGTCCACCCCAAAAGGATGCCACGGCTGGAGGTCATCCAGGCTAAATTCTCCATTCACAGGGAGGAGTTCCACGGTGGTTTTTGTTTCAGTCAAGGATGGCATAAGAGCATCGTTTCCATAACTAATTCTTGGTTCACTGATCATGTTGGCCAAGACATCATCTGAGTAGTTCTGCTCTTTCTGAAGCAGCTCATCTAAACAAAACCAAACCATTTCCCTGGTAAGTAAAAATGACAATCTAAACAGCAGCCGCAGCAGTTCCTACTGACTGAGTGCTAGGCATAAACGGAGACCATTTGAAGCCACGGTATGAGTCATGAGATCTTCTCCCTCCCGCAGATGTGAACACTGATGTAGGCAGAAATTAAGCCACTCAGGCAGAGTCACAGCTAGTAAGTGCCCCCGGAGGGATTTGAACCCATGGAGAATGGCAGCTGGCAAATGTTCTGAATTGCCGAAACACTCCTCCCTGGGATAAAAGAGATTTCCTTCTCTGTATCATTTTCTGAAGTATCCAATAATCATAAAGGAATCAAGACTACATTTCTGCGTGGCCCTTGGGGCAGTGTCAACAGCAGGCAAGGTACAATGTTTTAAGTTGAAAGGTATCTCCATGATTCCCTCATCTTCCTAGAAACATATGTGTGGATAATAAAGGCATCAAGGCGAGGCAGTATACTCTAGTCTTAAGCAGTTCTCATCATTTTGTGTTAAAACACAAGTTCTCCAAATGCTTCCCTTACACTGCGTACCCCACAAACAGTCCCCTCTGTCCTTCTAGCCGCACCTTGTGGACGCAGAGCTGTGCTTAGCCCTTCCCCAGACTAAGTAGCTCTGCTGCTTCCTGGCACTAACCATGTGATCAGAAACCAAATATTTAGACTTTCTTTTCTGCAGCTTTTGTCTTTCAAAAAGTACTGTTCTTATCTCTCTGAAAAACTGACCAAAGAAAAATCAACCTTATGGAACATCATTAACTACCTGAAGTTTTGGTGGTCTAGTGAAAACCTTTAAATCATATGACTCATTATTGGAAAACATTTTAGTAATAAAAAGAACTTAAGGGCCAGAGATTTAGCTCAGTGGTTCTGGTGCCTGCCTTGCAAGCTCAAGGTCTGAAGTTCAATCTCAGTAACCACATACCACAGTGCCGGTCGTGGTGGCTCACACCTGTAATCCCAGCACTGGGGAGGCAGAGGCAGGAGGATTGCTGAGTTCGAGGCTTGCATGGGCTACATAGTGAGCTCAGGGCTAACCAGAACTACAAAGCAAGATCCTGTCTCAAAAAACAAAAACAAAAACAAACACAAACCTTAAAATGTAACTTTGTATGAAGTGCAATCCTGCTTTCAAAAATTATCACAAGATTTGTAAATCCTATTATGTCATCAAAGAGCAAGCAATTTTTGATATATAGATTTTAAAATTAGAGATCCAGATAACATGTGTTATCATTTGATTAAAGTATCTCACTAGCCAATATTGCCTGTGACAAAAATTTACTGTATTATGTATTTCCAATCAATTACTAGTCAATATTAATGCTGGAGAAAATGAAGAAAATAAAACCAGGACTTCAATTTGATTTGCAACATTTTACTATCATCTTTCAAATGCTCTTAATACTCCTGAATCTACAAAAATTAAAATTCTGCTTAAATATACCTATTAAAAGAATTTGATGGGACAGCATTCAAGTATGAGATTAATATCCTTCTACAGTTATTTTATTGCAGGAGATTATTTTTAAATGATAGAATCCCAGGCAAATTCGTCCTTTTGAAATCTAATTTGAGTTTTAATATCTACCTATTCATGGGGTCACCATCCTGAAATTCTGTCTTTGAAGCTTTGTAATGACATCTTTTCCTCACTTTTTCACATCTTATAAAGTCCTAGGTAATGAATGGCTAGTAACTTAGCCAAGGTCTAATTTAATAACTTAAATGGGTATGTGTTTTATATCAATCTTATGCTTGTGACTGTTAAGTACTTGTCCTAAAGACAAGATTTTGGTACTTACACATTTGTCTTGAGAGAAAGTAATCTTTACCAGTAAAAGAGCTCTTGACACAATCAGGGGCCATGTTGCTTTGGAGTCTTTGTGGCATTTACTATTGATACGGCTTAGATCTAAAATGTTCCCCCAAAGTCTATATCTTCAGAGGTGAGGATTTTAGAAAGTGATTAGCTTTGAGGGCTTTTAAGTCCATCCACGGATGAATCTGATGAGGTCATAATTGATGGCCATTTTTTAGAGCTAAGGAAACTTAGGAGCTAGGGCTTAGTAGAAGTGGTCATGGGTCATGATTTTAGGGGCTCTATTTTGTCCCCAACCCCTCCCCCTTCATCTTGGGCTCTCTTACCCTTTGCTTCCTGGCTGCCATGAGGTTAGGACCAGCTTTCCTCTACCATGTCCTTCCATCATAATATTCAGTCTTATCTCAAGCTCATAGGAATGGAACCAGCCAACAATGGACTAAAACCCTCTGAAACTGAGCCAAAATAAATCTCTCTTCCTGTAAATTTATTTATGTCAGTATTTTATCACAGCGAGGGTGTGAGTCACCACGTCCAGCATTGTACGTGGCTACTGGAATCGAACTCAGAGCCTTGTACTTGCGAGGCAGGCGCCGGAACCACTGAGCTAAATCTCCAGCCCCTACCTCGCACTTTTACAAATGCTTTGAGGATTCATTTAGGAATAAAGAGGAAAAAGAAAATATTTCAAAGAAAGTGACGTCAAAAGAAACAGTGATTTCATCTCCAAATGACTAAAGTGTTTTGTTTGTGTAAAACTACAGATATGCATGACTCTTTACTCTGCCATAAATGGTCTCACAAATAAAACTGTTTAATAGGAAACAGGGATTCCACACAATTCACCTACTATTTTTCCACTGGCTCAACTTTTCTCCAAAATTTAACTGTTGTATTTTAGGCTTCAGGAAAATTAAATTTTAGAAATTAAGCCCATCAGTCTTTTTATAAGCTGCAAAATTCTTGTAATTTCTTGAGTACACTTGGGGCAAGGAGGGTTATGTTCTTCTGAAGAGGACACCATCCTATCGTTTTCCTTGTAACACAAGGATGTCAAAGCTCTGGTTTGGAGACCAATGAGAACATGAGTCTCCAGGCATGTTGTGTTTTCTTTTGTCGTCATCTTATCTCCACTACCATTATAACTTTTCCTATTTTCCAATTCTGCTGGGTCCTGGTAGCAAAATATTTATCTTCTGCCACTATCCCAAATGAAGAATCCTTTTCAATTTCTTAACATGATTCTTGAAAGACCAGTTTAATCATTTAAATAGGCACACATCTGCCTGAAGGGACGGAGGATCCCACCCTCGCACCCTACAGAATATGCCCTGCTACCCCCAAGGCAGATGCAATGGAAGTATTTGTAAAAGGGATGTAATTTTTTCCTCTCAAGAAGTACTACTATAAATCAGCTGTCATCTATTCTAGGCGTTTTGCCCATACCAGGACTATGAGATCAGATTTAATTTTCTAATCAGGGTTCTGTGCATGTCTGATTCTTGGCCCAGCATATTACTGCTATGCTGTTTATTATATTTAATGTTCCCATGGCCTCTGAAACTCCTTAAGCCTTATACTGCTCATCCATACAATGCCAGGCAGTTGTCTGGATGGTCTTCATTCTCTTGTTGAAACTCCCTGTCACGTGAGTGTCGTTTGGGAGCTTGTGAGAAATGTACTCATGAGTGGGGAATTAGAATCTGCAGCATAAAAGGATTCCCAGGTGACTCTCACGTTTGAGTCTGAAAAACCTATTCTTCACCATGCTGACCATACCCGGAAGTGGCACAATGACACCACTATGCAGGGTGGCTTCAGGATCCCTCAGAGAAGACAAAACAAGCCTCAGAACAAACCACGAAAACAAAGCAAGGCACGAGAGATGGGGATGGCCAAGGAGAGAGATCACAGAGGGAAATTCACTCCCAAACTTCTCCAGTCCTGTTCTTAAACCCAGTGCACTGTTGCCTTGAAGCTGTCATTCCTGGTTGCATTTCTAAAGCTGAAAGCCACAGGCAGAAACTGGTCATGGGTTTCCTTTTTCACGAGACCGTTAGGCAGAAGCTATATGTACACCAGGGAGACCGGGGACATGTTCAGGAAACAAGCCTGTACTATGCAGTGTGAGAAACACGAAGTGAAGCGCAGAGGGCATCAGACATCACATGTCGTCATCAGGCTTTTCCCGAAGAGCAGCTCTCCTCTGCCTCACTGAAGATGCTGTTAGCAGGCGAGTGTGACTGGTGAGGACATTTATTCTAAGCGTGGACTGTGCTGTGCCTCTCTGTGAGGTTGCGGCTCTGTGGAATGCTGATTTGGGGAAGAACCCTACGGGGTTTCCAAGTGATTATTGCTTATAGTCGGGATCCTTGGATTAACCTACATGCTACAGCCATTGTGATGTCACAGGGACTCTGCGACGCAAGGGCCAGCCGAGCGGACCTAAGGGCGAGAGGTCACTGCATTCATAACACTGTCCATTCTGTGGCCTTTCGTATCCACCCCCAGCTCCTCTGCCAGCCTTCGCCATCGATGTGACATGAGTATCACACCCCTGAATGGACAGTCATCCAAGAAGCAGGTTCAGAAGTGGCAGAACTGGTATATGAACTGGGTATTCCGAGTCCTGGTGTAACCTTCTCACCACTAATGAAAAATTCTGTTTTTACAGAGGACGTTATGATTTAACAGTGATTAGGAACCAATGCTACAGAAGCATAAGCCCACACGCTTATCATCACAGAGTCCTTGGCTGTCACACAGTTTTTGATATTATCAGAAAGGGAAGCATTCAATGGTATCCTTCTTTTCCAAATGCAGGAACCAGAATAAAAGATGCCAAAGCCGTAGTCCTAAAGCCGTAGTCCAATGCTTCTAGATGGCAGAGGACTAAGCCAGCTAGAAAGCAGCACAGCCAGGGTGAGGCCCCTGCTGACCAAGTGACGCCTCTCCCATAGCTTCTGTCCTGACACCCACCCCCGTGGGACCCCACACTGCCTCCCTCTTTAGATTCCCACTTCCAGGAAGAACTGCCTGCATGTAATGGTGACATAAACCACCAGGAGGTTTCATGGACTCCGAGTTGCATTCAGAATAATTACGATTATTTTGCTGAAGGTATTGGACAGTGGATCATCTGCACAGAACCACACCAAACACCCTTCTGAAATCCAGTGTATTGTAGTCACTAGGACACTTTAAATGTCAACTGTGAGAGAGCCCTGTAGGTGTGTTTTCCAAGTGGAAAAAATTTTATACACAGATTATGACCAATCTGTCCCACACACCCAGTTTTCATGATAACGTCTGTAAGTTTAGGGCAGTCTTCCTACTTTTAGTCACACTATTAGTCTTGAAAATCTCCCAGAGTTATAATTCAGATTCCATTTCTAAATCTGGGTTTATTTTGTGTAGTAGTTTTCTGGGCAGATTCTTAAGTGGGGCATGGTTCATCCACTTAAACCAATAAAATGTCCTCAAACACAAGGCTGGCCATTACTCATGAAAATGTTCCTCGTTGGAAGTGACACCCCCCCGAACTACCACATGCCCAGGTTTGAACGAAGGTGAAGAAAAAGTTTCCTTTCATTTAAGACAAATTTCTTTTGGCTTTCAAAGTCACGTCACTTAGTTCAATGGCATCAATCAGAAATAAAAATAAAAGCCAGGCTTTTGGCATCTCCAAGTTGATTAAAAGGTCCCCTTTTCACATTTACTTGTGGAACCTGTGGCAATGCCTCAATCTCCCAAGAGTATTAGGAGATACCGTTGCCTGGGTTGTCATCAACCTGAAGTACAGAGTAATGGCAAGTTCACAGACTACAGAGACGACCCCGAGTATGCTGTGTTGACGTTGTGCGTCGTGTTGACTCTCACATCTACTATATTAAGGTCCTTGTTTTGGTCCAACACCTAGTGAGGAATTTAGATGTAAAAAGCCACTGTGCCTGCAACTTATTTAAAAAAGAGAGAAATGTTATTTCATGTACTATTTTAGGAGCATTTCCATAAGTCTATAATTTTATTAAAATAAAGCACGTATCACCAGAGCCATTGCCACCTTTAATTTGCACGTGACTGGATGCTTTCCTCTGTTTAACAGACAGTGTCACTGCTATCACTGGCCCTTCAGGTAGGCAGGTACAAACTACACATCCTCTACACACAAAACCCAAAAAGGAAAAGGATTTTTATGCTTAATATCTTTTAAATGTAAGACTGTTTTACTTCATCTGCAACTCAAGAAATGATAATCTGTTCACGTGGAACAGGAAGACTAGCTATCTTGGGTTTGATGAGAGTCATGTACTTTTATGTATAAGCTAAGGGTTTTCCAAGTATTTATGCTGAATTCTCTCTTCAAAACTGTTACTAACAGGGCCGGAGGTTAGCTCAGTGGTTCCAGTGCATCCCTCACAAGTGCAAGGCCCTGAGTTCAATCCCAGTCACCACATACAATGCTGGGCGTGGAGTCTCACACCCACCAGCAATCAACACCACATACCACAGTGCTGGGCGTGGTGGCTCATGCCTGTCATCCCAGCACTCGGAAGGCAGAGACAGGAGGATTGCTGAGTTCAAGGCTTGCCTGGGTTACACAGTGAGCTCTGAGCCAGCCTGAACTACAAAGTGAGACCCTGTCTCAAAAAAAAAAAAAAAAAAAGAAACAAAACTGTTACTAACATCCTAATCTCTGGCAACAAAGCTAGAAGTTCAGTGCAAATCAAAATATGTCAGTACTAATTACAAGAATAATAAACATGGAGTGAGCCAGACGTGGTGGCTCACGCCTGTCATCCCAGCACTTGGGAGGCAGAGGCACGCAGATTGCTGAGTTTGAGACTTGCCTGGGCTCCATAGTGAGCTTAGAGCCAGCCTGAAATACAAAGCGAGACCCTGTCTCAAAAAAAAAAAAAAAAAAAAAATTGAGTGAAAAAAATTAAGAGAAGAAACAACAATTCATTTATAATTTCGCTATTGGAGAAAACTAAGCGTTTGATTTTTTAAATGGCTTTATTCTTTGGTCATTTATTGATTATTTCTTCTCTTCCCCATCCTCACTTTAGTATTTAGTTTTTATGACCGTGGTGAGTGAGGATAAATGTTTTGAGGCTATTGAGGTCTGCAGATATTTCTTGGAGCTAGGATTATTAGGTTTGAAGACAAAGAGATCAGCTCAGGAGAGAATTCTCCAGCTTCTTTCTGCAGTAATTTTTCAGTTTTCTGTGAAGTGATTTTGCATAATTGATAGTTTTTATTGTTGTTTGTTTTCACTTCTGTATAAATTCTTAGATATGGAGTCTATTGGAAAAATGAAAGATGGGGCTTTTAATATAGAATACGGTATACAACAGCATATTTCAATTTTTAAAACTGTTAATGTTTTTTTTTGTTTTTTTTGCTTTTGAGACAGGGTCTCGCTTTGCAGTTCAGGCTGGCCCTGAGCTCACTATGGTGCCCAGGCAAGCCGCTGCGAACTCAGCAATCCTCCTGTCTCTGCCTCCCGAGTGCTGGGATTCCAGGCGTGAGCCACCACGCCCGGCATTGTGGTATGCGGTGTTGATTGTTGGTGGGTGTGAGTCTCCACGCCCAGCATTATATGTGGTTGCCGGGGATCAAACTCAGGACCTTCCGCTTGCGAGGCAGGCGCCGGAACTACTGAGCTAACCCTCCGGCCCTAAAACTGTTAATGGTTTTTAATGAGGACAAGAAAGAGTGAGGGAAAAATCTTTTTTTTAATAGAAAAACTCAAATGACCATTTTTATATTCTTGTATACATTTAAGTAAGGCAAAATCACACAGGTGACCACTGTGCATAGTCAGCCCAGAGCCTCTTGGTCATTCCAGTGCTAGTGTGGAGGTGTTCTGAGCATCCACCTGCGAGTTCTTCTACTTTCTGGCTGAACTCTGAGTCTCTGAGAGAGATCAGGCGGAGACCCACACATCACCTTCACTGGCCTACACGATGATTTCTCCTGGGAGGTCATGCGGCTTGTTCAGCTGCCTGTGACCAGATTTCAGCTCTGTTCTAGATCTTTGGCTGCGCCAGACAAGGGGAGGAGGGTGGGGCCACGCTATGTCCTGCTTGATCTGCACAAATACACATAAGCAGGGGTCCTGCCTGACAAGCATTGTCTCCCAAACTTGTGAGAGAAGTCGAACTGACCGGGCCAAGAGAGGGCCTAGGGTACATCAAAGCAAATGGATAAAATCAATGAAAACAAACAAACAGCTTGCATAACTTCAGCTGCACTAGACTTGCTAACAGTGGGAGGTCAGGCTCCCTTAGTCCGGAAAGCACAGTATCTTTGTATGCAGAAGAGCTTGTTTGAAATGTTAATTTATGCAGGTCAAAAGACCCTACACAACTCCAGAGAACAACTCTTTTCTGTACACTGGCCTGTTTGTTTTCTTTGGCATAAAACTTGCTTTCTAGGGAACAAATCTAGACCTGGCGATGGCCCCTTCTTCTGTTCGGTGCTTCCTTTACAATATACAGAGAGACAGAGCCTGGAAACAGCGAGTGCTTTATATTTGGAGCTGGGAGATATATTGCATTGTCTTCAAGAAGACACACATTGTGCAGAAGTGAGAGAAGGAACTTTAAGGAAAGTAACCTGGGACCAAGGGAAACGAAAGTACTTTATCATTCACTGAGGAGCTCATTCACTCATTCATCTGGTCCTAACGCTAACATCTTCTGGGCCAGCGCCAGAAATAACCAAGTGAATCTCACCCCACTGAAGGAACTCATGGTTTAGACCCAGAAAGATGGACAGAAAAATACTAGAAGTGATAGGGATATTATGGGCAGAGTGATAAAAAAACCAAGATGGGGCTTGGGGTCAGGATAATAACTGCATTGTTTAATGGTGAGTGTCCAGTAAAGATCCACATATAAAGGCTTGGGAAGGAGACAGAACCTTTAGGAGATGGGGTCTACAACTAGGACTTCAAAAGACCCTTGTCTTTCCCTGCCTCTGCTCTGGCTAGAGATCTGGCCATTGTTCCTACCACCATCCTAGCACTGCTCCTACACACCACCCATGGATCTTAGCAGACGCTAAACCCATGGGCTACCTGCTCACTTACCTCAGACCTGCAAAACTGGTGAGCTATATAAACCTTTTCACTTTATAAAGTTAGTTGCCTTCAGTATTTCATTGCAATAACCTAAAGCTGACGGACAAGAGTGATACTGTAGCAGGGCCTGAGGGAAAGAGATTGCTATTCTTGTAGACACCAGTGGAGGTTGCAGGCTTAGAATACAGGCCGCCCAGGAGGCACAATGGAGGGAAAATAGAGGAATAGACACATTAGGGACATCTAGAGAGCAGAGGAAGAAATTGACTTACTCTATGTGTACACAATTAGCAATATCTGAGCCAGGGATTTAGATCAGTGGTTCTGGCATCTGGCTGGCAAATGCAAGGTCCCAAGTTCGGTCCCTGGTACCACACACCACAATGCTGCGCGTGGTGGCACACATCTGTAATCCCAGCACTTGGGAGATTGAGGGGCAGGAGGACTGCTGTGGGTTCAAGGTAGCCTGGGCTACATAGTGAGTCCTGGGCCAGTCTGAACTACAAAGCAAGACCCTGTCTGTCTGTCTGTCTGTCTGTCTGTCTGTCTGTCTCTCTCTCTCTCTCTCTCTCTCTCTCTCTCTCTCACACACACACACACACACACACAAATCTAGTCTATCCACAGAAGTGCCATATTTACAAGTAGTGCTTAACACAATAAAATCAGCTTTATAGTTAGGAAAAGTCATGGGTCTTTGAAAAATCATCTTAATATTAACAACCATGAGGCAATAACGAAATATGAGTATTTTTCTTCTGCAAAGAACAAGGGAGAGAGAACTGTGTAGAAGGTGAAAGTACTAGGTCTACCGGGACTTCGTTTTACACGTGCCCTCTGTGGACGAAGGGGATTGTGGAGGAGGCTTCCTGGAGGCTGACTCTGCTTCAGTTACTTAGAGAGTTGCAAATCCTAGTTCTACATATACAGTATGTTCCACTCAGCATGATGAAAAATCACCCAGTGGGTTACTTCCTTGGCAAGAACAGACAGCCAGGGCTGGGGATGTAGCTCAGTGGTGCGGCACCTGCCTAGCAAGTGTAAGGTCCTGAGCTCAATCCCAAGTACTCAGGGAAAAAAGAGACAGACACCCACTTTTGTTCTCTGGGGAACCGCTCTCCATGCATGTTGTATAGCCACTGATTAAACTCATCTTGGATGAAAGATATTTGGAAAAAAACTTGATTTTATATGAACACATACAGACTTTGTTATTCCCTAGTATACACTATAGAAACTCTTTACATATCATTTACATAGGTCAGGTATTAGAAGTAATCTGGAGATGACAAAGTATACCATAAAATATCTGTAGGTTCTACACGTATTCTACTGTCATATAAAGGACCTGTGTATTTGTACATTTTGGGATCTTGGGAGTACGGAAGGGGTCCTGGATTCCCCCTTAAATAGTGTGGGGCAACTCTTACAAGCCCCAGGGGGTCGATCTTAGTCCAGCTTCTCCAAACTGTTTCTAATCTCCTCACTTCTCAGTCCCAGCATAGGTTTACCCAAGCTCTTATGACTCTGTTAAAAATATGCATAGACTTCTAGTAATTTCTTTTCTTTACAAAAGTCACTTCAAAAATATTATTTTCAAGTCACCACAGTTAACCTTTCCTCACCTCCACCCTGCTCTCAAAATATTTCAACTTCAAAGAAACAAGTAGCAAATATCCACCTTTTAAAAAATATACAGTACTAAAGTACAATCATTTCCAGTACCATAATTAGTGCAGTTTAGAACCCTCATGAAGAACTAAAAAAAAAAAAGAAAGAAAACAAGTTTATAGCTCTTATAATTACCATAGTGCTCTAATGTCCTTTGCTTCTTAAAAAAATGTAATGCAAGCAATCTTTTTCAAACACCCTTTAAGCTTCAACAATACATTGAACAATAATTTACATTACACAGCACTTAAACATGTCTTTTCATCTTTCAAATGTGGTAAACATTAATTAACCCCGGGTAATTAAAATAGCCGTGGTTTACAAATTTGCTCACGCGTCAGCCTCGAGCAAGTACAAAGCACTGAAAGCCTCTCACAATTTGTTACAAATTAAATATGGAAATGAATTGGTTTTTAAAACGAAGAGGTCACAAATTCAAGATGCAATTCTTTGATTTAAATGTGATTCGTCTGAGAAAGAATCTTGGACAATACTTCAGATTGTTAGAAGTCAAGGGAAAGAAAACACAGAAAACTTGTCTGTCCCAGGTGCGGTTGATCTGGTCACTCTCCCGGCATCCTCCTCCCCCCAAAGGTATAGTAAGTCTTAGCTCAGGATACCTGTGAATCGAACCATTTGCAAATACCATCTTTGCAGATGTCACCAGGTTAAGATGAGGCACACAGGGCCTGCGGCATACGAGGGAAGACAGAGAAACAAGAGACGTGGAGGGGAGGGAACGCGGGAAGACAAGGCGAGGGCCGGAGCGAGACCCATGACTTAGCAGCGCCAGCAGCCACATGAAGCGGTGGCACAGACCGTCGCCTGAGACTTTGGAGGGATGGCGACCCTGCCAACGCCTTGCTTTGGGACTTCCCCTTCCCGGAGTGACCAGAGAATAGATTCCTGACGGTTCAAGGCACCCAGTTTATGCTAACTGGTCCCAGCAGCCCTAGGAAACTAAGATGTAGCCCATGTAAACAAGCACTATTTGCGGACGTGACAACTACTCCTGGGTATCATGAATGTACATACTGGAGGACGACGTGGGTTCTTACCGAGCTTTATTCAAAGCTGGGATTAGGCGGATTCATGAGGCAGAAAAGGAGCTCCTTAACCCAGTCATCCAATCTGGCCCCAGTACTGAAGGGACGCTTTCCTCCCCAATGCCATAAAGCCTTCTCATGGAGGAAACATCCCTTTGTGCTCTCGGTTCCTGTCTTCCAACCCCCTTTCCTCTCTTCACAGCCTGTGGCTGCGTGTCATATCCTGATAAGACCATGAGAATCCTAGACTCTGGTGCCAACCAGTACACTCAGCAAGAAGTGGACGTGCCTCTGTTTCAGACACCGTGTAAACACAGAGATCATGTCATTTCCTCTCCAAGGAGCCAGACGCTGAGCTATCCCTGGCAACAAAATGTGTGGCAAATTCCTGGCAGGTTTCAGGTTTGGCTAACGCCGGGGTGATGAAAACGAGACCTTCTCCAATGCCAGACTGGAGGCTGTTTGGCTGTTGGTAGCCAGTAACTACATTTAGTGAAACTGGGCTAGCTGCAGTTTTCTGGAGAATTCTATGTATCAGTTTCAACTTAGGGTTCACATGTGAAAACTGGGTCTCAAAAATCTTTTCAGAAGTCTACATGCTGTGCTTTTGTTTCTGGATCATGTAGTATTTTATGGAATGAGTGTTTGGTAGCAACATCTAAATCACATGTGACCCTTTGGTTTAAGACAGGAGAAAACATGGCAAACGACATGGATGGTACATTTTTCACACTTTTCATACTTTGTTTTACTACCTAGTGTGTGGCTTACGCTCTACCTCTGGGAATGTCCAGAGACAATGACAAAAGGGTGGGTATGTTGGTTTAAAATACTTCTGAGTGTATGCTCTTGATAGACCAAGGAGGTCTTGGATGTGAAGTTCAAGGAAAAGAGGCATATTTAGTTCACGACTTTGCAAGTTGAAGAACAGGGGCCCAGCCTCCGGTGGGGGCTTGCTGGGTCACCACACGGTGGACAGCCTCACACAGTGAGGAGCAGCGAGCTCACAGGCTGTGGCCCCTCTGCCTGACTTGGAAGCCACTCAAGGAATTGTGGGGGCCTCATCCTTGGGCGTTCATCTAATTTTATTAGACGAACCCCAGGGACCCTTAGAGTCCCCATCAGCAAATACCATTAATATATGACATGACTGTAGGGGTTAAATCTGTAATTTTTTTTATTAGCACATGTTTTCAGTGCACAGTGTTCTCATTCCTTGTGAGGAACTGGTATTATATACATAATAAACCTGAATTCCTTTTTCTCCCTTTTCCACGGGAGTCTTGAAGGGACAAACACTGACACTGTGGTGTGGTCTTAGTCCACTAATACACCACAGTAAGTACAACCAGACAAAAGAAACAGCAGTGGTCAGCGTGGCTGTTTCTAAGGCGTTCTGTGTTCTTTCTTCCCTGTTTCTAAAAAGGTGTGAAGAGGCTCAGAGAAGAATAAATTACTATGCTCCCGAGGACGTGCAAGGAATTTTTTTTGTACTGTCCCTTCATGGAAATGGCAAGTCGTCTGTTTCAGATGTGACTATTTCAGGATTTGAAGTGCATCTGATATAGGGCTTTTCTGTACTTTTATAGTCATTCCTAAGTGCTCCCGTCTGTGATCTTGCTTCACTACAGGTGGGGAGCAAATCCAAACAGTAACTTCCTTATGCGTTAGAGACGTTTCCAGTTATGTATTCTATGCGCTCTGGGGTCAAGAGAGAAGATGGTATATGATTTCCATTTCCAGTCACTACAGGGGATAATTTAAGAAGCAAGAAGAGTTTAATTTGCTAACCCATATAACCTGAAAAATACACGATTGCCCAACACTGGCAGCCGCCTCTCAAGATTGGCACCCGTAACTGGTACTCACCATGTCTTTTCTGGTAATTTTTTATTCATTTTCTAAAATGACACATAGTTTTTGAGCGAACACAAGGCCGTGTGACAGTTTCTCAAGATTATTATTATTTTTTCATTTTCATTTCATTTACAGTCCCAGGTATACTGTCAATTTTCCATTTCATTTCTTATTAAAATAATATCCCTTTGAATTTAGAATTTCTTTAAGTGAAATGTTTATATCAGTGATAGGAAGTGAAGGATCTGAAAAGAAGAAACTAGTACATGGAGTGACAGGTTTAAAATTTCTGAAAGAGAAAATAAAATTGCAAGTGGAGGGAAGTCATAAGGGCAGCATTTCACAAAAGAAGCCTGCCTCAGGCTTTTAATGAAAGTTCATTAAAATGAACTTTAGTTCATTAAAATTAACAGGCTATGCTAGGGGGTGAACCCAGGACTTCCCCATTCATGGCCAGTGCTTTCCTGGCGCCTTTTCACAGCTAACAGGAAGCTTCACCTCAGCTCACTGACTATCACAGGTGAGCAGCACGGTTCCTGGGGACAGGAGTTGTTTTCCCTCCAGATCACGTGGCAGAACAGGTGCTGTGACTTGATGCTGCTCGACACTGTGACGTAAGACGGTACACAGCCAACCCAGGGAAGGTCAACACTCAATTCAAAGTGTGTTTCCACTGAATGCACAGCTCATGAGCATTGCGGTGAAGCTGAAAAATCATGAAGTTGAACCATCGTAAATTGAAGACCATCGGCAAACACGGCCAGATAATCTCACAGTTGATTTAGCAGGACGTATTAAACTTTAGTGTCTGACAGATTCTAAGTTTCTAAGAACTCTTATTCTTTTGTTTGGTATGAAAGGATGAGTTTAAAGCTTCTGAGTGTTTGAGGCCACTTACAGAGATAAGGAAAATGCAGATCTCTGCAGACTCAAATTCTTGAGTCCCAAGAAGTTGTATTTTTAGAAAGAATGCATCCAATTAATTGAGCTTCTCTTGGCCCCAAGTACACAGTAAGAAACAGCGACTTCCAGGATAACAACTTCCACGGAGAATGAATTTTTCCACAGAATTCTGAACGAGCTTTTCATATATAAGGAGATACAGCAACCAAACGGAATGTCCCGACACATACCAAGCCCTCTTCTGCCTTCGGAGTGATGGGCCCAAAGTGCAGAAGTCATGAAAGGAAGCTCCAGCCGTCCTCACTAGCCTCTGTCAGCTGTGACTTCTAGACAAACAAGGCCACATCGGAGCGTCCACACCACTCGGGCTGCCACAGGGGGTCCCACTTCCACTCTGATGGGTC
>PVIC010037707.1:0-17959 GCA_004025085.1 Thryonomys swinderianus | reverse complement strand
GTTCAAACCCAGGATCTCCTTTGCATTAGGCAAGTGCTCTACCTCTGAGTTACATCCCCAGCCCAATCTCAATTTTCTCATCAGTGAAGTGAATAACTAGAGTAATTAGTTACAGAGTAGGGATTAAGTAGACTAAGTAAGATTATATGAGCAGTATATTTACCAAACTATGTGGCACAGATTAAGAATTCAACAAACATTAACTTATTACATAAACTAATACCTACAGAAACATCTGACTGGGGGTGGTTGTAGGTGTCTGTAATTCCAGCACTCAGGAGGTTGAGGCAGACCCAAGTTCAAGGCCAGCCAGGGCTACACAGTTACTTCAAGGTCAGCCTGTACCACATAGGACCCTGTCTAAAAATTATTTTTTGCTTCTCAAAAAGAAACATATTTAGACTTAGAAAAAAGAATGCCTGAGTCAGGAAGGCTCAAATTCTAGAAATATCTAGCAGCAATGAACATTATACCTTCCGCCCTTTTTATGTCAGGTACAGACATGTAATAACACCAGAGTCCTGCACTTTGCCTCTGGGAGGATGAGGTGGCTAGAAAATAGACAGCCAGGGACCAAGGACAATCTAGATTGGGACCTTGGACATAAGGTCTCTTGGGATTTGTTCGGTTGTCCTCCTGATTTCTGTCACTGAAAGTCTGTTCCTGGAACTAAAGGGAAGCAAACTGTAGATTCGTAGTGCCTTAAGACCTGGAACGCGTCCAGCTCCATCCAACCCAGAGGTTACAACCTAGGCTAGTTTAGGCAACTGCCGGGCTGGAAGGGTGGGGTCTGCTGTGTGCTTTCCTGCCAGCTATTTGTGACTCACCCTTCCCTTCCCTCCTCTTAGTTACCCTACCCACCTCTACCAACTTGGGGTGAGAAAGGAATCAGTTGACTGGGAGGCAAAGAATCCCAGAACATCCTCAGAGTTGAGCTTTACCAGCCCCCGTAATTGACCAAGATGGAAATTGAGACCCAGAGAAAGTGACTCACAGGGCCACAGCCAGACCAGAAGCCCCACCTATCATTCATCCCACTAAATCTTAGTGCCTCTCATTCTCTAGATTTAAATTTAAACATCAGTACTAAAATCGCTGTTATCCAAGAGACAAATATTATTTCCAAAGCTAGTACAAACATTTTAAGTTTCCTTTTCACTTCAGCGTTCGCTGCACACATTCCAAGCCATATAAATAGAGCATGACTCAGTTACCTGTATCCCCAGGACATTCAGACTGCCCAGCAAGAGGCCCCGCGGGAAGGCATTCCTAGTTGGAGGGCGCAGACTTGATGACCTGGCCTTCTGAATACCTCCTATCCTGGGCTGTGGCCACCTTTTCCCCGAGGGCTACAGGAGAGTTCTCCTCTGCCCACCCCTGCTAGTAGTTAGTAGGCCGACTCAGGCGGCTTGCAGCCTCAAAGTCATTAAACCCCCCGCAAGCATCCTGCACGGTGGTGCTGCCTGGGAAGGGGGTGGCACGAGTGTGGAGGGTGTCGTTGCGTAGTACAAGAGGAAGTTACAAGGTTGGCATGGTTGGGGGATGTGGGCTCAAATTTCTAAGGCAGAACAGATGTCCGATAATATTTACATTTTCCCGATGTAAAGCCGAAAAGCGGGATTCCGACTCAGGTATTTTCACAAACTTCCTGGTGACAGGTGTGGAAATGATGGGGATGGGAAGTTGGGAACCAAGAGGCCCCAAACAGAGCAGCCTTCTGCACCCGCGCGGCGCTCTGGAGGTTCGGACGGGTCTCTGCTCCGCGCCGGGACCCTCCGGGCGGGCCGAGGGCTCGGAGGGGCGGTCTGGGGTCGCTGCCTGCCGGCTGCTGGCCCGGCCTCCCGCTGGCCCGGCGTCCCAGCTCCAACCCGCGCCAGCTGTCGCGCTTATTCCTTCCCGCCCCGGCAGCGCAAGCCCAGCCCGCCGGACGCCCCTCCGCAGCGCAGCCCCGGGTCTGGCGCGGGAGCGGGGTCTCTACCTGGCCCGGGAGGCGCGTGTTCGGAGCCCGGCGCCGGCGCTGCAGCGGAGCCCGAGCGGGCGGCGGGGACGGAGCAGGAGACGCGGCCGCGCGGGGCCGCCCCGCGCCTGACGACACAGCCGCCCGCCCCCCATCCAGCCGCGCCGCGGATCGGCGCCCCCGACTCCCAAACTCCGGGGCCGGACGGGCGCGTGTCCAGGCTCCCAGCTCGGCAGGACTCGCTCCCCCTGCGCGCCCCGGGGGGACTCAGGGCCCTGGGCTGTGCCACTTGCCCCGAGAGTGTCGCCCACGGCAGCTCTCCCTCTCCCACAGTACTTCCCCCTGCCCAGGAGCTTACGGCCTCTGCCCGCATCATCACCTGGGAGGCCGAGGTTAGAGGCCGGCTCCTGAAAAGAACTGGCAGCGCCGCCCCAAGCTGCCATCATGGACTTCCTCTGCCCAACCTCCTGCCATCACCGGGACTGCAGGCTCCCGAGATCCCGGCCCAGGCAAGGCCAGAGGGCCACACTCCAAGGCCCGCATACAGACCCCTGTCTTCCCAGCACGGCTGCACACCCCCTAAGTGCTCGAGAAAATGGGCCCGTTGTCCGACCGCCAGGTTCCTCACCTCCCTTTCCCACTTACTCCTTCAGTCTAAAGCCACCTCCTTCTCTCAAGATGCGTATCTTCGCCTTAATTCTAGGGTGGAGGTTTGGGTGCAAAGAACACTGCCCGTGTGTGGTGTGTCACCTTCCTCCGTGCTCTAACCCTCCCACTTTACCCGCTGACCTTGCAGGTGGTGTAGAAGGCCCTAGAAAAGTAGGGACGGAAGGGAGATCCGGACAGGAGCTTCTCTTGCCTGAAGGCGGCTCAGGAGCTGTCAAGGCTCTTGGGGCAGCATGAATGGTGCTGAAGATGGTAGACCGAGAGGGACAGACAGAGCCCTAGGGACTTGCTGCTAGGAATGGAGACCCAGGCATCCTGCTCCCTGGCTCCGCCCCAAGCCCCGCAAGCTCCCTCCTACCCTTCACTGAAGTGGGGCAAAGAAACAATGCCTTGGGTTCCTGGAAGCGCCCTTTTTACACCTGAGGTGTGTGTAGGTGTGGGGGGATTTCAAGCTGCAAGTTCGTACATGTGTGTGGTGTGTTTGTATCTGCACACACACATGCGCGCGCGCGCGCACACACACGCGCACACACACAGGCACACACTGTACATATTTTTTGAAGGGGGTTAGAGAGGAAAGGAATGAATACATAAGGCCCTCTAGTGGAAACAAAAGAACCTAAAATGGCCTAGATAGTTTCCAAGACAGGCTTGTTGAAGAAACTCTTCCAGTTTACCAGAAATATGGGTGCATTAGTAACAGGGTTTGATAGTATTACTACTGTATTTAAATTGGAAATTTGGTGCAGGGTTTGGAGGAGGGTCTGTCCCTCTGGTCTTGTGTCTCTACAGGTCTTATCCTAGGTCCTAATAAAAGACAAGGTGTGCTGGGCGTGGTGGCTCACGCCTGTAATCCCAGCACTCGGGAGGCAGAGACAGGAGGATTGCTGAGTTCGAGGTTTGCCTGGGCTACATAGTGAGCTCAGGGCCAGCCTGAACTACAAAGCGAGACCCTGTCTCAAAAAAAAAAAAAAAAAAAAAAAAAAAAAAAAAGACAAGGGCCCTGCTGCTCTTCAACTTTTGTGTTTTTTTTTAAAACCTTTTTTTATTTTCTTTCAGTGCTGGAGATTGAACTCAGAGCCAGTACCATGTTAAGTGTGTGCTCTCCCCCACGCCCAATTCTTCATTCTTTTATTTTCTCTACCTCTCTTGTACGGAGTCTTATTGTGTGACCCAGGCTGGCCTACAACGCTGACGCTCCTGCCTCAGCCACTTGAGTAGCTGGGATTACAGGTGTCACCCATGGTGCCTGTTTATCTTTGATTCTTTTTTTTTTTTTTGAGACAGGGTCTCACTTTGTTATCTTTGATTCTTATAAGTTTGTGTATTCATTTTTGAGACATAGTCTCGCTTTGCAGTTCAGGCTGGTCCAAAACTCACTATGTAGACCAGGCAAGTCTTGAACTCAACAATCTTACTGCCTCTGCCTCCCGGGTGCTGGGATTACAGGCGTGAGCCACCACGCCCAGCATTGTGGTATGTGGTACTGATTGTTGGTGGGCGTGAGTCACCACACCCGGTAATGTTACATGTGGTTACCGGGGATTGAACCAGGGACCTTGCACTTGCTAGGCAGGTGCTGGAACCACTGACCTAAATCTCTGGCCCGCTTATAAATTTTTTTATTATAAGCAAAATTTCATTTTCCTATATGACTTCCTTAGAGTCAACAAACTTTTGAAGGTTGACTATATATCAGATCCTTTACTTAGTTCTGGAGTAAGGCAAAAATGTAGCCCAGTTTAAGGACTGCTCCAGAATGGCTTGGTGTGTGTGAACCCTCTCTGACCTGAGCCATCTAAGTAAACAACTAAGAATAGGCCTACAACCCCTCTTCTAGCAGTCAAAACGGCTATAAATTTAAAGACATTCTTTTAAAGATCTTTTATTTGTTTATGTTTGCTTGATTTTGAAGCAGGGTCTTGCTGTGTGTTTCGGGCTGAGCTTGAACTCACTCTAGAGTCCAGGCTCCCCTCAAATTCCAAGTGATTCTTCTGTGTCAGCCTCACAAGTACTGGGATTAGAAGTGTGTGCCACTACACTAGGCCTGAGTGTTTTTTGAACTTCAAAGTGCAGTGTGCAGGTACTTCTCTAACAAGGAAAAAGATGGAATAAGTCTTATTCTAGCCTTCTTTATGTCTTCATTAGGAACTGTGTTCCATTATACCCTAAGTCAGTTACTGGTGGAGGTGGGGGAAGAAAGGCCAAGAAACATCTGAGGAGGCGTCTAATGCCTACAGTTCCAGGTGTTCATTTCTTTAATCAACCACATCATAAAAGTCAGACAGAAAGAAACCACAATGAACAAAGGGAAAGGAAAAAACAACAGCCTGTTCTCCCCTGCCTCTTCTTTCCTCTCTTCCTCTTCAGGGTAGGGGGGCCACATCCGGGGCCCAGGGCTGGGTCTTAGGCTGGTCTACTCAACAGACAATAGAGTTTCACTTCCTGCCAAGCTCAGAGCTGAGGCAGGATATCTGGGTGTATAGTGGGGTTAGGGTAGTATAAAGGGTTGGGTCGTGAACACAGACCAAGATTCCCCCTTGCAGAGCAGGCTCACTGGAAGCTACAGATTGCTTCTGAAAATAGCAACCAGACTCAATTTGTCGTTTCATTTAGTGAAGCACTCAGACACGAAGAAACCTTGACAAGGCTTTCTGCATCTGCAAAAGGGTGCGAACTTGAGGTAGCAGGTGTGCAGGGCAAAGAAGGATGGCCCATTTTATCCCTAAGCAAAGAACTCTTTCGCACTGACTGGTTTGGAGGTTCACAATCTAACCCCCATTGGCTAAATCAGAGGGGAATTTGAGGGTTTATGGAGGGGAAGGGAGAGCAGAGCAGTGGGGCATATAGAGAACAGAAAATTCTTGGCCCACAAGGTATCTTTGGTTTGTAGCTGTGTTCCCAACATTGGAACTGAGCAGTCATTTTCTGTTACTTTGTGTGTTCAGGAAGGGCTATCTAGGATAGGCTAGAGTCCAAGATGAAGCCTTTCTGTGTGATAGAAAAGACAACTTACTGCTTCCCATCACTCCTCCAGTCAAAACCCCTGCTGGTTTTCTGGGGGCTTCACCCCACTTGCTCATAGCCTGTTAAAAGGTCAAGGATAGAGTGCTAGATGGTGAAGGGCTGAAGCAAAATTGGTGAAATAATAGGTTTAAGGCTGGCAGTGTCTGAACACTTGTATTTTACTGTATGCAAACTAGCCTTTTTTTTTTTTTTTGAGACAGGGTCTTGCTTTGCAGTTCAGGCTGGCCCTGAGCTCACTACATAGCCTAGGCTAGCCTTGAATTTACAGCAGTCCTCCTGTCTCTGCCTCTAGAGTGCTGGGATTACAGGCATGAGCCACCACGCCCAGCATTGTGGTCTGGGGATCAAACTATGGACCTTGCCCTGGTCAGACAGGCCCCGGAACCACTGAGCTAAATCCCCAGCCCTTTGCAAACTGTTTGCTTTTGAGTGGTGAATCTAAGGGGTGTCTCAGGATTGCTCAGGGTCACCTCAAACTCCTAGACCCATGCAACCTTCCTGCCTCAACCTCCAGAGTACTGAGACTACAGGTAAGCCACCCTGCCCATTGTATCCACATACTTGTTAAGCCTTTTGAGATCGGAGCTGGGCTCCAGGTTAAAGTCAAGGTAACTGGAGAATGGTAAGGAAGGCAAAGGTGTGACTCCCAAGAAAATCTGAGTCTTTGTTTAAGGGTTGGGGTTGTTCATTACTTTTTTTTTTTTTAAAGGCTCATTGCTGCCTAGAGGTGGAATTAGCCCCTCTCCCTGATCCTAGAACTACTGTTGGACGTTAATCTAAGACTAAATGAGGAATATGGAGGAAAGTAAAAGGTTTAAAGGAAAATGTGTGGAGGTGGAGGAGGGCCGAGCCGACCCCTGGGGAGAGAAACCTGAAGCGGGCCCCTCCCCGACTGTAGGGGAAACGAGTTTAACTGGACTCAGCCCTGCAGGAACAACAGTTGCTAAAGCTGAGGAGGAGGGCGAGCCTTCGGGCTTGTCTGAAGAATGAGGAGGCACGGTCAGGGCAGGACTACAAAGGGAGAGATCACACAGGGCTGGATCATTAGCGAGCAGCCTCACTTTCAATCCCTGGCGCCCGGGGACGTGCACGAGGTTAATGGCAATTCTAACCAGGTCCGCCCAGTGGCATTCCCCCGCAGTCCGACCCCGGGCCTTCCCCCCAGGGAGGCTTCCCCCGGGAGGCGGCCGTCCCAGGGGCCGAACCAGGCCGGGGCTGCCCGCCCCAACACGGCCCGCCCAGCTCAGCCGCAGAGGCCGCCCTCGATCCGGAGGCTGCGAGGACAGGTGACTGACAGGCGGCGCCCTCTTGCGCGACCCTTCTGTGGGTCTCTGCCCAGAGTTAAACTGGGTAGCGAGGGCACTCGGTACGCAAATTCGACCTCTCCACCTTAGGGTTAGCTGGGGTCTTCCCATCGACCTCTGTAACATTCGCGCCCCACGTCACCACGCTGATCTGGGGCATGGGTGCAGGCCAAAGCCTGGATATTCTTCTTTTGGTCGTTTGCCACCCTCCAGTTTGCGGTACGGGCGGCCTTGCGCCCTTTTACTCTCGCAGGTCCTGGACGTAGGAGGGCCTGGCCGGGATGACAGAGACTGTGTGTCGGAACTTATCTCCGGCGCCCAGAAGACTGTTTTACGAACAACCGGCGCTAAGTAATGGTATAAGTGGCAGTAAAGGAGGCCAAGCCTTTATTTTACGAACGACTACAGCTTCTAGTTCCCTCTTCTTTCTTCCCTGCCCATAAAATGGTGCACTCGCCCTTTAAGAGTAAAATGGTGGCTCGCTATGATCAGGACTCCACTTCCGGTGAGGAGGGGGCGGGACCTCAGACCGATCACGCCGGAAGTGGTTTGAGTTTGCAAGATGGCGACTCCCTATGTAACTGACGAGACCGGCGGTGAGTGCGGGCGTCGCGGAGCCGCTTCTCCCCGGGCTTTCGGGGTAGGGGTTCGAACTTGGAAAGGGGTCTGTGCCCCGCCCATTCCGGGGCTCCTCCTTTGCCCCGCCCCCCGGACCGCCTTCCCCATTCATTCTCCCCTACAGAGTGTCACCTGCGCCCCCTTCTGGTCTCGTGTACGTTGGGGGGGGGTCCTCTGCTTCCGGTCACCCAAACCCTGGGGTTTACAGTACTCCCCATCCAAGACTCTCATGTGCCCACAGCTTATGTCTTGAAGTTGGAGTTCCCACATCTCTTTTGGGGTCTCCAGCTTCATAAGCTCCTTCACTCAGTTCCCTTTAATTCCTGCCGTCCTGTTTCCCTTCACCCATATCTCTTAGCTGGACCTGCTTTCTGCCCTACTCCATTCCTATTTTCATTCTGTTTTGCAAAGCTCTGTCTGTTGAGGACCTCCTTATTGCCATAAAATGTTTTTCCTACACTCTTTCTTATCTTTATTGTTGGGCCACTGAGGTTGAGGGGAGTAAAGTTAATGTAACTTTGAGTTTGAATTTTCTCCTTGATGGAACATCTTTCTTTACCTTCTCTGGTGATGGTGATAGGGGTTGAGGGGTTTACGGTGAGAGAAGGCAACAGGAAGATGTGGCATTTTCCTAAAGTCTTTGACAAGCCGGTAGACTATTCCTTTGGTTTGAGAAGCAATTCAGCCTACCTGTCTGAGATTTTGAAGTATTTGCTGTGTGTGAGAAATAGAATCAAGGCTTTTTTTCATGGTTTCGTCCCATTTTAATTGCCTTGTCATTAGAAAAAACGTGCAGAATAGTAATTTTGATGATGATGAACTAATATGTGAGAAAATTTGTAAAATGCTGTGTAAGGGCAAGGTGGTTCTGTTTTGTAATCCTCACTGTATTGTATGTGTGTAGTCCTTTGTAGCATGACACCATGTATGGTGGTATTCATAGTCTTTTAAAGTGTGCCATTTGTGTTTCTTGTTTTGTTGTTTTACATGTTGCTTATACCTCAGCCCACCTATATTAAACTTCATGTTTTGAAGTGCTACTACTCCATCTTTCCTTATTCTGTCTACTCAGTAGGTCTTTTTTTTTATAGCAACCTTCAGTATGTGCTTAGAAAATAATCCATATTGTACAATACACATATTTTTACCCTTAGCCTTGACTTAATAGAAAGTTAATACATCTTCCCTACTCTGGTACCAAAAAGTATTTTCTGTTCTCATTTTCTATGTGAAAGAAAGGAGTAAAGTGTTTTTTGGTTTTCCTTAGTTACTTATTGTCATTGACCTACTACTGTCATATTAATCTTTGTGGAAGGTATTGCCATCCAGTTGTAGTAGTTTCTCTAAAATTTCAAAGTCATTTTCTCCTGGCCACAAGGACACAACCTATTGAATCAATTTTTTTTCTCTTTCCTTTTCTTGCTGTTATTCTCAGTGTCTCCTGCACCTTTGGGATCCTCCAATATACTGGTTCCTCATCATGAGGCCATTGATTTATCTTTGTGTTTTGGATTTTTTTTTTGTTATGACAGGGTGTTATCTTTGGTTTTTTGTTTATTTATTTATTTATTTATTTATTTATTTATTTATTTTTGCTTTTGAGACAGGGTCTTGCTTTGTAGTTCAGGCTGGCCCTGAGCTCACTATGGTGCCCAGGCAAGCCACCGCGAACTCAGCAATCCTCCTGTCTCTGCCTCCCGAGTGCTGGGATTACAGGCGAGAGCCACCACATCCGGCATTGTGGTATGCGTTGTTGATTGTTGGTGGGCGTGTCTCCACGCCCAGCATTATATGTGGTTACCTGGGATCAAACTCAGGACCTTGCGCTTGCGAGGCAGGCACCAGAACCACTGAGCTAACCCTCTGGCCCTATTTTTGGGGTTTTTTTGAGACAGTCTACTTTTGTAGTTCAGGCTGGCCCTGAGCTCACTATCTAGCCCAGGCATGCCTCAAACTCACAGCAATCCTCCTGCCTCTGCCTCCGAGTGCTGGGATTACAAGCGTGAGCCACCACGCCCAGCACTGTGGTATGTGTAATTGAGTGCTGGTGGATTTGAGTCATTATGGCCAGTATTGTTGTATGTGGTTATTGGGATAGAACTCAGGACTGAACTCAAGACCTTGCGCTTGCTAGGCAGGCACTGGAACCACTGAGCTAAATCTCTGACCCCTCACCAGTCACTTTTTAGATTACCTGAAACCCATAGGAGCAGCCCTCTCCCCCCAACCCCGTACTGAAGATTAAACCCAGGGCCTTTGTACTGAACTGTGTGCCCCCCTCCCCCTTTAAATTTTGAGACAAGGTCTCACTAAATTCCTAAGCTGCACTTGAATTTGCAGTCCTCCTACTTGGCTTCCCAGAGTGCTGGGATTATATACATGTGCTACCATGCCTGGCTCAGAAGCAACTTTTTGCCTTCATTGAGTTCTCCAATTGTTTTTGTTGTGTGTGTGCGCACATGTGCGCAGTGCTGGAATTCAAACCTGGGACTTTGGGCATCCTATGCCATCTACATCCCTGGCCCTAGTTCTCTGCTTTTTCCCATTTCTCCAAGTCTGCCACTACCTTCAATACTTTAATATGATTGATTACATTTGGTATTGCCCAGCTAGATCTCTCAGGACCAGCCGCTTTGCTATCTTCTTTGTTTCCTTCATGCCTTCCTTTTTCTTTCCTTCTTTCATTTCTTCCTTCCTTCTTTCCTTTCCATCCCTCTCTACTTTCTCCCTCCCTCTTTCCTTCCCTCTCTCACTTTCTCTTTCTTTCACTGGGGATTAACCCCAAGGATTTTCCATTGATTTTGATCTTCTGTATTAAACAAGCACTTTTGAAATTTTGAGTCATATCCAACAGCTCTTTTCTTCACTTCTGCTTCTAGACTACAGCATATTGCTGGAGAAAAAGCACAGATTGAGTATAACGTTAACCTCTGTCAAGGCCACAGCTTCTCTCCAATTACTTATTCCTGGTGTCCTTATATTCTCCATGGCTATCTCCTATCCTTTTCTAGCTTGCTGTGACCTCTTTTAATTGCCCTCTTGTAACTCATGACCTAATTTTTTTTTTTGAGACAGAGTCTTGCTTTATAGTTCAGGCTGGCCCTGAGCTCACTGTGTAGCTCAGGCAAGCCTCAGACTCACAGCCATCTTCCTGCCTCTGCCTCCCAAGTGCTGGGATTACAGAAGTGAGCCATCACACCTGGCACCGTGGTATGTGGTACCAGGGATTGAACTCAGGACCTTGTGCTTGGGAGACAGATGCCACTGAGCTAAATCCCCAGCCCCTCACTTTCTAATTCACTGAAAAACCAATGTCTGTCATCTGTTTCTTTCCTATTCACAGCCAGATTTTTTGAACATCAAGTCTGCATCTGCTGTTTTTATTTCTTCATTGCTTAACTTATACCTTAACTCTTTGCAATCATTATTTTTCTGTTCTTGTTTTTGTTTCATTTGAAACAGTCTGTACTCCAGGCTGGCCACTTAACTTTGTAGCCCAGGGAGATCTCAAATTCAGATTCCTCCTGCCTCAGCCTTCTCAGTGCTGGGATTACAGGTGTGCACCACTATACCTGTCTGTACTGTAATGATTATTCCTAGCACAACCCTCTCACCTGAGTTACCTGTGTTCAAACCAAGATGGGTTGTTACGTTTTGAGTCGCTAATATACAACAGTTTCTCTTTTGCATTTTTTTTCCGCATTAAATTGACTTGCTGAAAAGACTAGACCATTTGTGTGTGTGTGTGTGTGTTTTAAGTACACATTTGCAGTACATTATGATTGCATTCCTCATGGGGAGTTGGTGCATATACATAACACATCTTCATTCTTTTTTCATCACTTTCCTGTCCCCTTTTTTCCCCTTCCTCCATCTGTTGGTCTTCTTTCCTGTTGCAAGAGATCTATCTTCCTACTTCCTAATATTATGTCTTTTATTTTGCTCTTTATATTTTGGGCTTCTCATATAAGACACAATGTGGTATTTAAGCTTGTATGTTTGATTTAAATCACTTAACATTGAAAAAGTTAAAAGTGGGCCGGAGGGTTAGCTCAGTGGTTCTGGCGCCTGCCTCGCAAGCGCAAGGTCCTGAGTTCGATCCCCGGTGACCACATACAATGCTGGGCGTGGAGACACGCCCACCAGCAATCAACACCGCATACCACAATGCCGGACGTGGTGGCTCACGCCTGTAATCCCAGCACTCGGGAGGCAGAGACCGGAGGATTGCTGAGTTTGCGGTGGCTTGCCTGGGCACCATAGTGAGCTCAGGGCCAGCCTGAATTACAAAGTGAGACCCTGTCTCAAAAGCAAAAATAAATAAATAAATAAATAAAAAGTTAAAAGTGCATCCATTTTCCTATTAGTGACTGAAATCGAACCTTTTGGCAGAATAGTACTCTGTTGTATATAAATGTCACACTTTCT
This sequence comes from Thryonomys swinderianus, assembly GCA_004025085.1. Taxonomy (NCBI): domain Eukaryota; kingdom Metazoa; phylum Chordata; class Mammalia; order Rodentia; family Thryonomyidae; genus Thryonomys; species Thryonomys swinderianus. Next base: position 5,959 of record PVIC010037707.1, on the reverse strand, counting down.
TCATTCATCTGTTGATGAACATGTAGGCTGATTCCAAGATTTAGCTATTGTGGTTGAGCTGCTATAAACATATGAGTTTGTATGTATCACTTTTATATAATGTCTTTAACTGTTTTGGGAAGAAATCTAGAAAAGAAATAGCTGGGCCTATTTTTCAAACATGACTGATACCTTTACATTTAACTTTATAGATGTGTTTGTTTCTTTGCTTTTAAAAGCTATGCTGGAAGGCCAGAGATGGACCTCAGTAGTGCAGCACCTGCAGTTGAACTGGTACCCCCCCAACAAACAAACAAGCTATGCTGCCAGAGTTGTTTTTTGTTTTTATTTTTATTTTGGGGTTTTCTTTTCAGTAGAGAGGATTGACTCTAGAGCCTTTGCACTGAGCTGCATCCTTAGCCCTTTTTTCGATACTGGGGATCAAATTTGGGACCATGGGCTTGTTAGGCAGACACTGGAACTACTGAGCTAAATCCTTGCCCTGGCCCCGTTTATTTTTTGAGACAGGGTCTTCTAAGTTTTCCAGGCTCAGTTTGAATCTTAATCCTTCTCCCTCATCCTTCTAGGTGATAGGATTATAGGTGTGTGCCACTACATCCAGCAAATGCTTGTGCATTTATTGTTCATTATAAAATGAATTCATATTGATGGGGCATGCTGGCACATGATCCCAGCATTTGGCAGGCTGAGGTAGGAGGATCACCATGGGTTCGAGGCCAGCCTGGGCTACATAGTGTGTTGAAGGGTAGCCTGAACTATATAGGAGATCTTGTCTCAAAAAAAAAAAATTCATATTGATATTAGAAAATTTGGAAAATATTTTCATAATTAGAATATAATCTAAATCTGGACTCACATTAGTAATCTTAGAACCAAGCTATCTACAATTAAAATTTCCTTTTAGTTTTCCTGAGTGTGGCTATATGTTCCAAAATATCATCCTCAGAATACATAGCAACTCTCTGAAAAGTGCCACAAAACAAAAAACTAAAATACCCAAGTAAGTTTTCTGTGGTCAAAGAAATATAGGAAGCACTGTAAGCTTACTCTTTTTTTTTTTGCTTTTTGAGACAGGGTCTTGCTTTGTAGTTCAGGCTGGCCCTGAGCTCACTATGGTGCCCAGGCAAGCCACCGCGAACTCAGCAATCCTCCTGTCTCTGCCTCGCAAGTGCTGGGATTACAGGCATGAGCCACCACGTCTGGCATTGTGGTATGTGGTGTTGATTGTTGGTGGGCGTGTCTCCACACCCAGCATTATATGTGGTTACCTGGGATCAAACTCAGGACCTTGCGCTTGCGAGGCAGGCACTGGAACCACTGAGCTAACCCTCCAGCCCTGTAAGCTTACTCTTATCTTGCATATTCATATGAATAAGATCTCACTATATCAACTTATTGAAGTCTTGCCATTAAAAACAAAATCTTGCTGGATGTGGTGTTACACACCTGTTATTTCAGCTCTCTGAGATGCTGAGGTGGAACACTTGTAAGTTTGAGCCAAACCTGTGAACTTTAGTGATTTAGGAGACCTGCCTCAAAAATAAAAAATAAAGCCGGGCATGGTGGCTCACGCCTGTAATCCCAGCACTCGGGAGGCAGAGACAGGATTGCTGAGTTTGAGGCTTGCCTGGGCTACATAATGAACTCAGAGCCAGCCTGAACTACAAAGTGAGATCCTGTCTCAAAAAAAAAATTTTTTTAATAAAAAATTAAAAAGAAAGAAAGAAAGAAAGCCTGGCAAAGTGGTGTACTCCAGCACTTAGGAGGCTAAGGCAGGAGGATGACCATGAATTTGAGGCCAGCCTGAACTGCATGAAGCCTTGTCTCGCAAAACAAACTAAATAAATAATTTTAAAAAGGGGTGGGAATGTGGCTGAGTTTTATAGGCTCTGGGTTTAATTCCCAGTACCATGTAAGGAAACAAACAAAAAAATTTTTTTTTCTGTATATCATGGAGAATTTTCCAGATTTATTGAACAAGTGTTTTGTGGGTTTGTTTTGTAATTCCTATTAGTTTCCTATAGAAGGTAGTATTTTCTTTAATAAAACCTTTAGAAGATGCTGTTAAATGATAGAGCACTGTATAGCTTGGTATGTTAGCCCCATTGCTTTGTGAAGGGTTTTACCCCTGGTATATGAAGATGCTGGTGATAGCACTTTTTTTTGAGACAGGGTCTCGCTTTGTAGTTCAGGCTGGCTGTGAGCTCACTATGTAGCCCAGGCAAGCCTGGAACTCAGCAGTCCTCTTGCCTCTGCCTCCCAAATGCTGAGATTACAGGTGTGAGCCATCCAGCACTGTGGTATGTGGTACCAGAGATTGAACTCCGACCTTGAATTTGCAAGGCAGATGCTGGAACCACTAAACTAAATCCCTGGCCCGAGTTCAATTTCTAATGAAATTTATTAACTTTGGGTTAGTTATTTAATTTCTCATCCTCTATCAAACTGGAATGATACTTCATGGAGTTGTGAAAATGAAATGGGAATGTTTGTAAACATTGAACACTGTACTTGGTAGCCACTCAATAAAGCCAGCTGTTCTTATCTTTAGGAAATTGACTCAGATTGACATATTGACTGTCCACACTTGTTTCCTACTCTCTAACATGAGCACAGACCACATTTCAATATAGTATTGTTGCATACTGTGTTTTTTCCTATACACTAGAGTGAAACCGTCTTATACAAGGCGGGTAGAACAGCAGTGTGATAATGTGTAAGCTTTGGTGTCAGACCTGGGTTCAGACTATAGTCACACGCTACCTCTGTGATCTGGGACATGTCATTAAGTGCTTGAAAACTTTGTGCAGCTTGTAAACGATAGTAGCTATCTGCTGTCTAGATTAAACAAGATCATGCATCTCAAATTCCTGGTATAATGTAGCTGCTCACTAATAAGTGCTCATTTATAATTTCTTTTAACATATTGGACTAAATTTTTCAGTGCTGTGATTTTGCTTGCTATTCCTGTTTGAACCCCCTTCCCTTCCTTACTCTGCCTAGAAATACTGGCTGCTTTGTGATAATTATATTACTACTACCACCTAGTCTTTTAGCTCAAGTCCCTGAGATTTTCCAAAGTTCCTGTCTCTTTCTCAGATCAAATAGGATGTGGTTGACAATTCCTTATCTGTGTTTGTTAGGTTAATAATGACATTTATGTTTGTGTTCTTTTTGTTTTTTGTTTTTTTGAGACAGGGCCTCATTTTGTGCTGAACTCACTATGTAGCTCAGGCTAGCCTCTTAACTCACAGCAATCTTCTGCCTCCTGAGTGCTGGGATTACAGGTGTGTGCCCTGATGCTGGGATTACAGGTGTGTGCCCGGCACAGTGGTATGTGGTACCGAGGATCAAATCAGAGAGCTGTGCTTGCCAGGCAGATGCTGGAACCACTGAGTTAAATCCCCGGCCCCACATTTATTTTTTATTTTTATTTTTTTTGAGACGGGGTCTCACTTTGTAGTTTATGCTGGCCCTGGGCTCACTATGTATCCAGGCAAGCCTCGAACTCAGCAATCTTCCTGCCTCTGCCTCTCAAGTGCTGGGATTACAAATCATGAGCCACCACAGCTGGCACTGTGGTATGTGGTATTGATTACTGGTGGGCGTGAGTCACCACGCCTAGCATTGTATGTGGTTACTGGCATCAAACCGGGGACCTTGGGCTTGCAAGGCAGGCTCCAGAACCACTGAGCTAAATCTCCACCCTGCTATTTCTTTTTTTTTTGAGACAGGATCTCGCTTTGTAGTTCAGGCTGGCTCTAAACTCACTATGTAGCCCAGGCAAGCCTTGAACTCAGCAGTCTTCCTGTCTCTGCCTCCCGACTGCTGGAATTACAGGCGTGAGACACCACGCCTGGCTGCTATTTCATTTTTTGAGACAGGGTTTTACTAAGTGACTGAGTGCCCACATTGGGCTTGAACTTGCAGTTCTCCTGCTTCAGCTTCCTGGAATGTGCTGGGATTTTAGAAAGTGTGCCGCTATACCTGGCTTGGTTTTATTCTTTGCTTGCCTAACTTGACCACCTCTTCCTTAGTTAGATTGTAAGTTTCTTGAAATCAAAGATCATTTTGCTTTGATGTAATGTAGTGCAGTACTTTTCTCCACACTTGATCTTAGCCAAAAGGCCGAGAAGCGATAGTACTTTTCTCATAGGAAGCCTCAGTGAATATTTGTCGTATTTAATTAATTTGTAATCTGGCTCCTGGCAGCCATTCTTTTCTGAGGCTCTATCCTGGGAGATAACCAAGGATTTTCAATTGCCAAAAACAGCAACTCTTCTCAGTTCTCTTGTCCTTCATCTCTCTGCTATTGTGTTAAATGCTTACCCTTTAAAACAGTTGCTTGTTTGTTTGTGAGGCAGGGTCACATTATCTAGTTCAGGCTGGCCTTGAATTTACTATGTAGCACAGGCTGGCCTCAACGCCTCTTGCAGTGATCTTCTTGCCTCAGCCTGCTCTTGTGCTGGGATTATTGGCATGTGCCATCACACCTGGCCAAAACTTTTTTTTTTTTTTTTTTTTAGACAGGGTCTTGCTTTGTAGTTCAGGCTGGCCCTAAACTCACTATGTAGCCCAGGTGAGCGTCAAACTCAGCAATCCTCCTGCCTCTGCCTCCCAAGTGCTGGGATTACAGGTGTGAACAACCACGCCCAGCCAAAACAGTATTTTAATCACCGGCCATTATGAAAAATGTTTGGTCTTCATGGCATGACACTGTCCCTTTCTGTGAGTCATTCCTGTCATTGCTGACACCTTTTCTTAAGGGGAATAATGACCATTTTTCCAGGGTCATTCGTCTAGTTCTAAACTTTTCCTATGTGTTGTTTTAGGAAATTTCATACACATCTTACAGTGGCTCCTGAGCATCCTCAGGCCCAGGTCTGTGACCCAGATGCCTGCTCTTACTTGAAGCAGCTCCTGGGAATGCCACATGTCTGTACCAGTCATTTCCGGTGGTCCCTTGGAGTTCTTCCAAGCCTTGCTGTGTTGTCTCTTTACTATCTTCCTGTAAAGGCTAAAACAAGGCTCTTTTCCTTTGAAGGGTTTTGATTGCTAACAGGTTTAGGGAAGCAAGTTGAGGCTAACAAAACATTAAGACATGGGGAAATGATGTTTAAAAATTCTTAAAGTAGCAGTCCCTAATCTGTAGTTTCTGACTCTCTCAAAATGTTATCTAAAGGTCCTGATATTCTGCCCTTGGTTTTTATTTCTAGGGGTGGGAATCGCCAAACCTCTCCCTTCTTTTTGACTTCACCTTTGGATACCATCAAGGCCAGAGGATGGAACCAAGATAACATAAAATAGGTGCTCCTTTGTGATAATGGGCTATTTCTATCTCAGAGGTCTTCCACACAGGATGGCCGTTCAAGATGCTTCTGCTTTACCTTTCCTTGCAATCTATTTCTCTTTAACTTTTACTGATATAATAGTCCCCTTTATCTGCAATTTTGTTTTCTGTGATTTCAGTTTCCTATGGTCATCTGAGATCCAAAACTACTTAGTTCAGTACAATACAATAAGATGTTTTGAGAGAGATCACATAATTTTTATTATGATATATTGTTACAGTTCTAATTTATTATTGTTGTTAATCTCTTACTGTGCCTAATTTATAAATAAGATTTTTTATTGGTATGTTTGTATAAGAAAAAAATAGTGTTCAATGTTCAGGATGAGTATCCCTTATTCAAAATGCTTGGGGATTTAGCTCAGTGGCGCTGCACCTGCTTTGCAAGCACAAGGTCCTAAGTTCATTCCCTGGTACTAGGGGGAAAAAAAGTAGGAAACAGAATGCTTAGGACCAGAAGTGTTCTGGATTTTTGATTTTTCAGATGTTGGAATATTTGCATATAGATATTTTGGGGATGGGTTCCAAGTTAAAACACACCATGTCTCATAGATAACTTTACACACATACCCTGAAGGTAATTTTATACAGGTTTATTCTTTTTTTTTT
>PVIC010037706.1:0-17932 GCA_004025085.1 Thryonomys swinderianus | reverse complement strand
AAAAAAAAAAAAAAAAAAAAAAGTAATACAGAATGAGTAACAATGTTCTCTAAATCCTTATCAGTACAGAAGAGTACAACAAAAAATTTCAAAAAATTTTATTTTTTTATCCATCATGGGACAGGGATTGTGGCTTGGTAGTAGAGCACCCCAGGGTATGAGGCCCTAGGTGTAATCCCTAGCTAATAAAGTAAAATAAAGTAAATATCCACTATGGCAATTCCCAAGCATTTCCATGTACGGTGGCTCTGTATAATACGTGTGAAAACAAGCACAAATCAAATGTGAAAATACAAACAAAATCAATTAACCTAGAGGAAGCAAAATTATAGTAAGCCAAGCTAAACTTTGGCAGTACTACATTTACCAAATTTGAAAATATGTACAATCTTTGACCCAGAATTTCCATTTCTGGGCAGGTATTACATGGATTCCTCTGATAAAATAGCAACTATGGTTGAAAGGGAGAAGTTTATTTGTGTAAAGGAACACTCACTTTTTATTCTACAAACTTATACTGTTTGATTTTTTCCCTATAAGGTAGTGTATTACTCAGGTTACTTAAAAATAAAGATATGGAGGACTGGAGATTTAGCTCAGTGTTTCCAGTGCCTGCCCAGCAAGCAACAAGGTCCTAAGTTTGATCCCTGGTAACTACATGCAACATACCGGGCGTGATGACTCACTCCCGGTAATTAGTACCACATACCACAATGCCAGGCATGGTGGCTCATGCCTGTAATCCTAGCACTCAGGAGGCAGAGGCAGGAGGATTGCTGAGTTCCAGGCTAGCCTGGGCTACATAGTGAGCTGTGGGCCAGCCTGAACTACAAAGTGAGACTCTGTCTCAAAAAAAAAAATCAATTAAAATAAATTAAAAATAAAGTATTCAGAATGGAGTTCAGAATTTGTAAGTGTAACAGATGGAGTCAAACCTTCCCCATCTCATTGATTTCATTCTTCCTCTATTTCATCTCCACCAACAGTCCCACCCTCACAATCATTTCCCCGTGCCAATTTTAATTGTCATATTTAGATCTTTGATGGGAAGTAAATTGTTTTGTTATCTCTTACCGTATCCCAGATTTGTAATTTAATTTGTTTTCCATCAATGTTGACCATACGGGCTCCAAACTCCACACCTGTCAGTGAAGGCCAAGAGAAAGAAGTGATTCACGGGCCAGAGGGTTAGCTCAGTGGTTCCGGCGCCTGCCTCACAAGCGCAAAGTCCTGAGTTCGATCCCTGGTAACCACATACAATGCTGGGTGTGGAGACTCACGCCCACCAACAATCAATACCACATACCACAGTGCCGGGCGTGGTGGCTCACGCCTATAATCCCAGCACTCGGGAGGCAGAGGCAGGAGGATTGCTGAGTTTGAGGCTTGTCTGAACTACATAGTGAGCTCAGAGCCAGCCTGAACTACAAAGTGAGACCCTATCTCAAAAAAAAAAAAAAAAAAAGAAAAAAAGAAGTGATTCTCATGAACAAGACATGTGGAGTGGAAAGTTTATGCTTTTCCTCAATGTGTTTTACTGTTAGGACTCAGTCCTGCTAGGCCCATTACTGCTACTTATTTGCTACAATTGATTTTGTATTCCTTTATATTTCTTCATTTATTTTCCAGAATTAAAAAATTATGGGCTTGAGGTTGCAGTTCAGTGATTCAGTGCTTGTCCATTTTAGCTAAGATTCTAGGTTGAATATCCAGCACCATTAAATGAAAGGAGCCTGGTATTGTGGCCCACATCTTTAATCATAGTACTTGGGAACTTGAGGCAGGAGGATTGCCGTGAGTTTGAGGTCATCCTGTACTATGTGGTGAGTTCCAGGCCAGGCTGAACTACACAGCAAAACCCTGTCTCAGGCCCCCCTCCTCTGGGAGAGAAAAAAAAAGAACAAAAAGAGACAAGAAATAGGTTCTCAGGGCCAGGGATTTAGCTCAGTGGTTCCTACCTGTCAAGCACAAAGTAAGTGCCTCGAAAGTACAAGGTCCCAAATTTGATCCCCAGTACCATATACCACAATGCCAGGCATGGTGACTCACACCTATATTCCCAGAAATCAGTACCAGACACCACAATGCCAGGCTTGGTGGCTCATGCCTGTAATCCCAACACTCAGAAGGCAAAGGCAAGAGGATTGCTGTGAGTTCGAGGCTAGCCTGAGCAACACAGTAAGCTCAGGGGCAGCCTGAACTACAAAGTGAGACCCTGTCACAAAAAAAAAAAAAAAAACCAAACATACATTCCAGATCACAAATAATTTCCAGAGCTTATTGGAAAATAAAGTCCCTCATAATGTATGGAAATTAGATAATATAAGGCCAAAGCTTAAAAAATAGTCACTAACATTAAAAACACTGGGTAAGGGGACCTGAGACTTAGATCAGTGGAACCTTGCCTGCCTCCAAAGCACAAGGTCCTGAGTTCTATCCCTGGTACAAAGAAAAAGAAAAAACTGGATAAATTAGAGAATTTATTCTATTTCATATTTTCATCCAGTACCTTGAGAATAGCATGAAGAATTCATATGTTGAAGATGACTCATCGACCTTGCCCTAAGGACTGCTGTGCACCTATTTGGTGACCCTGTGCACACATGCACAGTATTTCCAGAATAGCTTAACTTTAAGGTATTGTAGTCAAGAGGAAAGACATAAAAACTGCTTCTTTACTACTCTAGCTGCTTCATCAAGAAACAAATAGCAGCTACTGAAAAAAGTCAGTCTATTTTTCCCTTGACAAACAGGAATGAAATCTCAACGGGTAAGAAATGAACCTTGTTTTCTATATTTCTTCTGGTTATCCATTTAGAGACCCCTACATTTTTCTATGTATTTTTTACCTACCTGCCTCTTCTTTCATAGTAGACAGAACTGAACTCAGAAAGAAATGCGGACTTCATTGGGTTCTCAGGCGAATTTAACCATTTCCTGTCTTCACTTTATAATTTGTTATTTACTGATTCCCCTCAGGCTAAAAAACTTGCTACTTAAATTTTTTTCTCTTGCTTTATTTCTTACTATTCTTCACTTCAAACTCCATGTCACAGCCATATTATGAAATAATTTGTTTTACAAAAGTAGCCCAATCTCTGCCATCCCTGAGCCTTTGCCCATGTTTTTATTCTAGTTTGCCCAATCATTTCCTCTCATCACTACAACTCATTCTAACTTCTGATCATTCTTAACTGTCAGACTTTCCTGGCAGAAGAGACCTCTCCTCTGGCAAAATACATTTACTTGTTATTATCTACTCCTAGCCCTACTTTCTTCACTGGAAGACTACAAGTTATCTAAGGGCAGGTCCAATGTTGCCTTGTTAATCACTGTATCATTAGTCCCTGCTGTAGTGTATTTCTTAGTGCTCATCTAAAAAATAACTTATTGTTGGCACTATCTTCGATATTTTTCCAATCCTACCAATTACTCTATCATGTTTTTTGGTTTTTTTTGTTTTTTTGAGACAGGGTCTCGCTTTATAGTTCAGGCTGGCCCTGAGCTCACTATGTAGCCCAGGCAAACCTGGAACTCAGCAATCCTCCTGCCTCTGCTTCCCGAGTGCTGGGATTACAGGCGTGAGCCACCACACCCAGCACTGTGGTATGTGGTACTGATTGCTGGTGGGCGTGAGTCACCGCGCCCTACATTGTATGTGGTTACCGGGGATCGAACTCAGGACCTTGCGCTTGAGAGGCAGGCGCTGGAACCACTGAGCTAAATCTCTGGCCCCTTTCTTTTTGTTTTTAAAGAAAAGTTACTAGATTCATTCGCCTTTTCATTCAAGGCTGGGATGGCCCATCACTTTGCTGCTGCTACTCCAACACGAAAAAAGTCCATGTATTAATGCATACTTTAAAAAACAGGTGAGATTGCTACGAATTATGGCAAGTCGAAGACTAGTTTTTTGAATATGCAATTATGCTTTTTTATTTTTAAGATTTTTATTAGTACACGCTTGCAATGGATAATAGCAGTCACGGTACTGTGGGACACTCCATAAACATATAAACTGAATGAAACAATAGCGTAAGGTTCACATTAATCTTTAAAATCATCTTTCAATCATTTATTCCTCATTATTATTAACGCTTGATTAGTCCCTCTTCATGTACCATAACTTTGCACTAGTAGTGAGGGGTGAACTTTCACTGCGAACATTTTAAGGCTACTAAATTCGCACGTCAGCAGTTCGGTTTCATCTGTTCTGGAATAAATAGATACTTACCTATTGTGAGGTCGTGGACGGGCTGGAACCGCTTGTCTGTAAACTGCAGGAGGAGACATGACTTCCCCACACCTGAAGGAGGAGTATTTGCGTCGCGGGAGGCGAGCACCCCAGGAACTTCCCGGATCCCTGCTCTTAGATGCTACGTGCCAAGGCTGGGTAAGGGGAGCCGGAGCCCCGCCCCCGGCCGGCCGTCTCGCCCCCGCCCGCTCTCAGCCAAACGCCCAGCCCACTAAGTGAGCCCCGCCCCTGCCACCCGATTTGGGAGCTTTGGGTCCCCGCCCCAGCCTTGAAGGCTGGCCACCCGCGGGTTACCTGTGTCTCCGATGATGATGTACTTGAAGAGATAAGCATAAGTCATGGTCCCGATTCCTCAGTATTCCGGGTCCGCCCGACTTCTACAGCCACTTACCTCCGACCTCTCTAGCCACTCAGTCTACCGATTTTATCCACACACCTCCACCTCCGGCCCCTCTAGCCCAGACTACGTCTCTATTGCAGAAATCTACTCCAGAAATCAGGAGTACCCGACACCGCCTGTACGGAGACCTCTAGCACTTCTACATGCCATTATCCCACCAAGCTCCAGGGGGCGATAGCTAGCTTTTCCGTTTACTATCGCCTGCCTAATTGAGTCGTTGCCGTCTCCTTCCAATCAAAGGAGAAAGACGCGCGTCCTTGCGGAAGTGACGCATTCAGAGTCCAGTGGGGGCGGTGGGAGCGATGAGAGGTCTGAGACGGTGCTAGCTGTTGTCCGAAGATGGAGGTAGGAACCTGGTTACGAAAGCTGACAAGAGAGCGCGGCCGACTGCGTTGAAGCAGAGGCGGGAACGGGGGGGGGGAAAGGCGGCTGACCCAGAAGGGCGAGAGAACAGAGTTTGGGGATTATTATCATAATGTCGGGGTCTGACTCCATCGCTTTGAGTACTTCCCTACTCCTCCTAACTTACCCCCGCGGCTTTCTTTTGGTTTCCAGTTTCCCGGAGGAAATGACAATTACTTGACGATCACAGGGCCCTCGCATCCTTTCCTGTCAGGGGCCGAGGTGAGCCAGAGCTGCCAACGCTCGGTGGGGGGATGGGAGGCCGAGGCAGCGGTGGGGAGGGTGGTGGGGAGGAGAGCGCGGAGGCCCGGGCTGGGGCGCTGGGAACCGGCAACCGCTGTGGGTGTTTTGAGAAAAGTGCGGCTGCTTCGAAAGCCAGGGTCTGACTGGGAAGACCCAGGAAGCTCCTGTCGTTAGAAAACCAGGATGTTGAGAAGACAGAGTCTGTTTAAGCTTAGAGTGATTATTCTCTATTGGAAGACTGAATGAAATTGCCTCCGTTGAGGGAGAAATAGCTACAATAGTTGGCGGAGGGTGCCAACAGGGAGAAAAATTTTCACCAACTACAAGGAGTTGGGGTAAGGGAAGGAGCTTATCGAGCAGTATTATCTTTGGACACAGTTAATTCTTGAACTCAGGAAGTGGTCTTTTATTATCTACTTGTATAAGAGTGATTGCTGTTGCTTACATGGTATATTGTTTTACTAATGGTAGTGGGAAAAAAACAACATAAAGGTAGTTGAGTGGAACGTCTATTTGTATTTATCACTTGTTTGGGCAAAGTAAAAAGTGAAAGCTAACGAGACAAAAATGTCCCAGTCTTTGAGAATCTTCACTATTTTACTATCTTTTGAGGAAATTTTTTTTCCAAAATGATTGTATTTTTTTGTATTAAGAATTTTTAGTTCACGTTGAATGGGTTTTTCCAAGAGTAAATTCGAACATTTTCGTGCATTAGAATTAGATTGACAGGGCCGGAGGGTTAGCTCAGTGGTTCCAGCGCCTGCCTCACAAGCGCAAGGACCTGAGTTCGATCCCCCGTAACCACATAGAATGCTGGGCGTGGAGACACGCCCACCAACAATCAACACCGCATACCACAATGCCGGGCGTGTTGGCTCACGCCTGTCATCCCAGCACTCGGGAGGCAGAGACAGGAGGATTGCTGAGTTTGCGGCGGCTTGCCTGGGCACCATAGTGAGCTCAGGGCCAGCCTGAACTACAAAGCGAGACCCTGTCTCCAAAAAGCAAAAAAAAAAAGAATTAGACTGACAGTGGGTAGTTTCTAATTTATTGCTATTTTTATTTTTCTGCTAAACTGGAGAAAGTGTAAAGCAAATGAACAGAAAATTTAGAAATAATATAAAACTAAAATCCATTTAGTTCTTTATAGATGCATAACTTATTTCTTCTTAGGTCTCCATGGTGTATTTTTACTATTTGAAGTGTGAATCTTGTGTTGGCCTCTTCCGCATGAAGGTGCCTTATTGCCACTTTTTTCCCAACTGGGTCTCCACAATTTAAGTTTCATTATTTAGAGGGTCATAAATTGGCCTTATTCATATGAAAGTAGATTTTAAAATGAAATACAAATCTAGGCCAGTGGTGCATGCCTGTAATCCCAGCACCCAAAAGAGGCAAGACCTTGTTTCAAAATGAAAATTTTTTAAAGAGATGAGGATGTAACTCAGTGACTGGTAAGATGTCCCTGAGAACTAAAAATAAATAAGCAAATAAATAAAAATACACCAGTAGCTTTCAGATTTGGCCTCTTTATTTTTTGGTACTGGAGATCAAACTTGGGACCTTGTGCATGCAAGGCAGAGGCCAGATCCACTGAGCTAAATCCCCTGTCCAAATTTGGCTTTTTTTTGGAGACAGTGTCTCACTTTGTAGTTTAGGCTGGCTCTGAGCTCACTATGTAGCCCAGGCAAGCCTCCAACTCAGCAGTCCTCTTGGCTCTGCCTCCCGAATGCTGGGATTACAGGTGTGAGCCACCAGGCCCCACACTGTGGTATGTGATACTGATTGCTGGTGGGCGTGAGTCACCATGCCCGATATTGTTGTATGTGATTACTGAGATTGAACCAGGGACCTTGCACTCGCTAGGCAGGCACCAGAACCACTGAGCTAAATCTCCGGCTCCAAATTTGGCTTCTTTAATGCTTTTTATAAAGTTGAACAATCAGGAGGTAACTACATTAAATGGGGCCTCTTTTTGGTTTTGGTTTTCAAGGTAGGGTCTCACTGTGTAGTTTAGGCTGACCTTAAACCCACAGTGTAGCCCAGGCTGGACTTGTAGTGATGATTTTGCTTCAGCTTCTTAAAGGCTGGGATTACAAGCCTATCCCACCACACCGGGAGAGATCTTGGAGCCTGTTTAACATAAAAATATTTAGGTTTGAAGTATAGCTCAGTGATAGAGTATTTGCCTAGCATGTATAAAGGCCTTAGGTTCATCCTCAACACCACAAAAACAAACAAAAAAAGAGGCTTTCCAGGTTTGAGACTATTCTGTTTTTGTTTTGATGGTTTAAGAAATTTTAATTAACTGATGTGATGACCCTGTAACCTGTGTACTCTAAAGTAGAGACAGAATTGCAGATTTGAGTCCATTCTGGACAGTTTGGCAACCTACTGAAACCTACCTCAAAATAAATTAAAACAAGGCTGTGGATTCAGTGCAGAGTCCTTTGGGTTCAATGCCTGTTAACTGCAAAAGATAAAATAAAAAATAAACTTAAATGAGATTGTAGGCAGGAGTTGAAAACTGTGCTTTAGGTTCAATTTCTGTCACTTCCTTTAGTCCAGGGTTTCTCTCATTATTAACTACAATTCTGTGCATTTCCTTTCCCCTTCCCTCTCAGTAGTAGTATGGTTGTTTTCAAGGGTAAATGGTTTATGTTGTATCTGGTCCCAAGGTGACCCGTCCCAAATAACTTAGAAGTAAAGAAAAGTACTATTTTTTAAAAATGTGAGTGAAGAGGAAATTTGTGGTGCACACACCTGAAATCTACCACTCTGGAAGGTTGAGGAAGGAAGATTGCAAGTTGAAGCCCAGCCTGAGAAATTTAGTGATTTAGTCAGAGCCTATCTGAAAAAAATAAAGACTGGAATGCAGCTCAGTGTGAAGGCCCTGGGTTCAATCTCTGGTACTACTAAAAAAAAAAAAAAGAAGAGGAAGAAGAAAGAAGAAAAGACTGAGGATATGGCTCAGTGGTAGATTGCTTGCTCATAGAATCCCGGTCTAATCCCAGCACTGAGGAAGATTTTGAGATTGAGACTGACCTTGACTACATAATCATCATTGGCAATTCAAAAGTACCTTGGACTGTGTAACAAAAGCTATCATTAGTAAGTTATATAGGGACTCCACAGACCTGCCAGATGATACTTAAAATACATTTATCTAACTTATATTGAAGTCACTTCAAAAAAAGAGGATATCCAAATTCTTAGTACATGTGAGGATGTGGATTCAATTCTCAGTATTTTTTAAAATGAAAAGAAAAGATAATGCCTTATGTATTTTGCTGTGAGGAAAAGAGGAAAGGGAGGGAATGGCATTTTTGAGTTTTTTGGTTTTCACAATCTAAGCATCCTTCCTTACAAACTAATTCTAAAACTAGCCTCTCCCTCAGAAAGGCCATAGTGTTAAACAGTGAAGGAAAGAAAAGTTGAGAAGGTAGTTGCATGCCATTCTTGTTTTCTTCTTGGCCAAACTACTTATTTTCATTGTAACATTAGCTTCAGTTGTAACTTTATAAGAAATATTCAGCAGTATGTAGTGTGATTTGGTTAAATGATGGGTCTTCTAAAATGAGTATTCATTATTGGATTTTACTCATAATTTTACTTGTGAGAGATTTGAATGATCTTTATGTTTATTATAGTATGTTGTGGATCCTTTTGTCTTTTTGATGATTATAATTTTACTACTCATATTTAACAGGAGGAAATGAAACTAAATGGGCTGGGATGTTTAGTTAAATGGCTGCTGCCTGCCTGGCAAACACAAGGTCCTGAGTTCAAACCCCCAGTTCCACAAAAAATATATAAATGAATGATTGAAACTAAACAAATGAGAAACCCTCCTTGAAAACTATGAGTAGAGAGTATAACAAAGCTGTTTCTGTATGCCAGCTGTAGTGCCTAGGAAGAATGCCTTGTTGATATGCTGCAATGGAATCTCTACATGTCTGGTCCATGAGAGCACTCCAGATGGTTTATGAGGACTGGAACACTGGTTCTTTGTTTTGGATATGGATTTTTATTCCTTTTGAGTTTTCATTAACAAATAGTATCATTTTTCATATCTTGGCATAGTTGCTGTTTTATTTGTTGTGGCAAGATGATAGGGATATTTTGCTTTGCTATAGCAGTTCGTTGTCGTACAAAATTTAAAACTATTTTACAATTATTAATGTAGCAAATGTTTCCTAGATTATTTTTCCTGTCCCTTTAAATTTTTTTTCTTTGTCATTTGAAAATCTGGTAAAGAGTCTTTGTACCTTATTTCTGGAAGATTTTGCGCCTGAATCTAAGCTAAAATTTCAAAAACTCTTGAAGAACTCCTACACAGCAACAAAAACCATGAGATGTATTGTCAAAGCAAATTCAATTCTTGGAGAAAGGTTTTTCTGTCAAGAGCTACCTTCTGTGCTCTAAATGCAACTCACATTATATCCCAAGCAACTACCAAATGTTTACCAGACTAAGTGAAATAAATAGTGAGGAGGAAAAAGTAGAAACAAAACCTATAGAAATATCTTTTTTACTTCTAGGGAACTTTTTCTGCCATTGTGTTTCAGAAAGATTGAGGATTTCACAGATATACTTTCATTTCTTCCATACTGGGGATTGAATTAAGATTTTTCACCCAAAGCTGTGCCCTAGCCATTTTCATTCATCCATTCATTTATTATTTACTTATTAAGGTTTTTTGTTTGTGTGTGTGTGTGTGTGTATAGTTCAGTTGCTGTGAACTCACTGTGTAGCCCAAGCAGGCCTTGAACTCGTGGCAATCCTGCCTCAGCCTCCCAGGTGATTATAGGGATTATAGGCATGTTCCACTACAACTAGCTCTTTTTTTTTTTGAGACAGGATCTCACTTTGTAGTTCCGGCTGGCCCTGAGCTCACTATGTAGCCCAGGCAAGCCTCCAGCTCAGCAATCCTCTTGGCTCTGCCTCCCGAATGCTGGGATTATGGGCATAAGCCACCACGCCTGCCACTGTGGTATGTGGTACTGACTGCTGGTGGGTGTGAGTTTCCATACCCAGTACTGATGTGTGTGGTTACTGGGGATCAAACTCAGGACCTTGAGCTTGCTAGGCAGGCACTGGAACCAATGAGCTAAATCCTCAGCCCCCTCAAAGTCATAAGAAAGATCTATTTATAAAATTAAGTAGGCCCTAAGAAATCTCTAACACAACTATAAACTGAAAAAAAGGTATTTTGAGTCTCTTCAGTATCTTGCTGTTTCTTAGCTGAATGAAATTCCTCCTCTTCCTTCTAATTGTTTTTCCCTTTTCCCCTGTAGACATTTCATACTCCAAGTTTGGGTGATGAAGAGTTTGAAATACCACCTATCTCCTTGGATTCTGATCCCTCACTCGCTGTCTCAGATGTGGTTGGCCACTTCGATGACCTGGCAGACCCATCCTCCTCACAGGATGGCAGTTTCTCAGCCCAGTATGGAGTGCAGACATTGGATATGCCAGTAGGAATGACCCATGGCTTGATGGAGCAGGGTGGAGGGCTCCTGAGTGGGGGCTTGACCATGGTAAGGGGCAGATGTTGTTGGGCTCCTACAGGCTATGGGCATGGCACAGGGATGGCAAAAGTTATTTGTACTGCACTTGGCTTGTACTTGTTTCTTACTTTTTCAGCTAAAAACTGTCGACAAAGACTTAGCTGTACCTGAATATGTGGTATTTACTATCTAGGTCAATTTTACTTGAAAAATGATTTAAAATTTTTTAAATGTTCAGTGTTAACCCTGAAATGAAAATGATTTATTCTGATTTTTGTAAAAAACAAAATGGTGGTTTTCTTTTCCCCCTTTTTTATGGTATTCACATCCTACAATTCAAATATACGATAGTTGGCATATTAAGAGATTTATTAAAAAAATAGTCCAAACCAAATGTGGGGATTAATGTGTTATAAACCACTGTGTTGGATTTCCAACCATATTAACAATAGCCTTTTTTTTTTTTTTTTTTCGAGACAGGGTCTCACTTTGTAGTTCAGGTTGACCCTGAGCTCACTATGTAACCCAGGCAAGCCTCAAACTCACAGTAATCCTCCTGCCTCTGCCTCCTGAGTGCTGGGATTACAGGCATGAGCTACCACACCCAGCATTGTGATTTGTGGTACTGATTGCTGGTGGGCATGAGTCACCATACCTGGCATTGTGGTATGTGGTTACCAGGAATCAAACTTGGAACCTGGTGCTTGTAAGCAGGTAGCAAAACCAGTGAGCTAAATCCCTGGCCCAACAGTGGCCTATCTTTTCACCGTGTTTGATGCCAAGCGTCTCAAATATTGGTCTTCCCTACTGATTGCCTGTATATTGCACCTATTAAAACAATTTTAGGAGGTACAGGTGGGGAGATTTTTCCTTACTATGTGTTGTCATTATGCACAGATTGGTGAATGAATTATTTGCTTTTTAAGTTAATTAGTTCAATATAAAGATTTCTCTGATTGTCTTTATTATTTATATTTTTATTTTTTGAGACAGGGTCTCACCATGTAGTTCAGGCCGGCCTTGAACTCACTATGTAGCACAGGCTGGCCTCAAACTTGTGGCAGTCATACTCCTGCATCTACCTCCCGAGTACTGGGATTATGACTGTATGCCACCATGCCTGGCTTTTAGTTATTTCAGAAATAGCCTTTTTAGCCAGGCATGGTGACACATGTCTGTAATCCCAGCACTTGGAAGTCAGAGACAGGAGGATCGGTGTGTGTTTGAGGTCAGCCTGAACTACACAGTGAGACCTTGTCGAAAGAAAAAAATAAGGAAGGAAAGAAAGAAATAGGCCTTTGAATGCAAAAGATTGAATTTACTAATTTCTGTGTACTTGTAAAAAATGCTTAATACGGTTTCTTTTTTTTTTTTTTTGCGGTAACCGGGATTGAATTTGGGCCCTGTGCTTCCAAAGTAGGCATGGTACCACTTGAGCTAAATCCTTGGCTTAATACAGTTTCTATGTAGAGTTAAATAATAATGCGGTTGGGAAAGCAAGGGATTTATAAGCTATTTTGAATTTGGGATGGAGGTAGAGCTAGTAGTTTCTTCAATATTTACTTCTGTTTCCCCTAGGACTTGGACCATTCTATAGGAGCTCAGTATAGTGCCAACCCACCTGTCACAATTGATGTACCAATGACAGACATGACATCCAGCTTGATGGGGCATAGCCAGTTGACCACCATTGATCAGTCAGAACTGAGTTCTCAACTTGGCTTGAGCTTAGGGGGTGGCACCATTTTGCCACCTGCCCAGTCACCTGAGGATCGTCTTTCAACCACACCTTCGCCTACTAATTCACTTCATGAAGATGGCGTTGAGGATTTCCGGAGGGTGAGGTGTTTTCAGCCAAAATCAAGTCTGCCTTGATACTCTGATATAGAATTCTGGGTTTACAGAGCCTAAGCAGTGTTCTTTGGTCCTCCCCTGCCACATCCTCTGCTCTTCTTGTGGGTGTGAGGTCCCTTTGTAGTTTATAATGTTCCTCCCAACCCCATTCTTTTTTTTTTTTTTTTTACTTTTTGAGACAGGGTCTCGCTTTGTAGTTCAGGCTGGCCCTGAGCTCACTATGGTGCCCAGGCAAGCCGCCGCAAACTCAGCAATCCTCCTGTCTCTGCCTCTCGAGTGCTGGGATTACAGGCGTAAGCCACCACATCTGGCATTGTGGTATGCGGTGTTGATTGTTGGTGGGCGTGTTTCCACGCCCAGCATTATATGTGGTTACCGGGGATAGAACTCAGGTCCTTGCACTGGCAAGGCAGGCGCCGGAACCACTGAGCTAACCCTCCGGCCCCCCCAACCCCATTCTTATTGTTCCTCACATACTTTACTTTTAAACTCATCATTTCTATTTTTAGTATAAATTCCATACATGTGACTAATTTCCCCATATAAAAATCCTGTTCTTAAAACAGACACAATATTTCCTTATTTTGTCTTCTAATTCTCTTTTCTTCCCTACAGCAACTTCCCAGCCAGAAGACAGTTGTGGTGGAAGCCGGGAAAAAGCAGAAGGCCCCAAAGAAGAGGAAAAAGAAAGACCCTAATGAGCCTCAGAAACCAGTTTCAGCATATGCTTTATTTTTTCGTGATACACAGGCTGCCATTAAGGGACAGAATCCCAATGCCACTTTTGGAGAAGTTTCAAAGATTGTGGCTTCCATGTGGGACAGCCTCGGAGAAGAGCAAAAACAGGTGAGGACAGTGAGTAACTAGAGGATACTGAAAGTTCCAGAAGTTTTTAAATTAGAGGTTATCTTCTAACATTCGTACATACTCTTGTCTCTAAGTTGTTGTCAGTGGTATTCACGTGTTATACTATGTCTTAGAATTGCAGCTATACAGCAAATCCAGGAAACCCTTTGTTATTTGGTTGTGACATATGTTTTTCTATTAAGCTACATTCCTAGTGCAGTAGCCAGGTATAGTGTAATGCATATCTATAATTCTGGCACTAGAGAGACTGAAACAGGAAGATTGTAAGTTCACGGACACACTCTGCTCTATAGTGAGCTCAAGGCCAACCTGAATTACATAGTGAGACTTTGTCTTAAAAAAACTTTTTTTTTTTTTTTTGACGGGCATGGTGGCTCATGCCTGTAATCCCGGCACTCGTGAGGCAGAGGCAGGAGGAGGATTGCTGAGTTTGAGACTTGCCTGGGCTACATAGTGAGCTCAGGGCCAGCCTCAACTACAAAGTGAGACCCTGTCTCAAAAAAAAAAAAAAAAAACATTAGCAATAATTACAGAATGCTGCATCTTAGCTGGGCCTAGTCACAGGCTTATAATCCTAGCACTCTGAGAGGCTGAGAGTGAAAGATGACAAGCCCAGCCTGGGCAATTTAGCAACTTAGAGGCTTTGCCTCAAAAAATTAAAAATAAGGGCCAGAGATTTAGCTCAGTAGTTCCGGCACCTGCCTTGCAAGCACAAGGTCCTGAGTTTGACCAGTAACCACATATAATGCTGGGCGTGGTGACTCACGCCCATCAGTAATCAATACCACAAACCACAGTGCTGGGCGTGGTGGCTCATGCCTGTCTTCCCAGCACTTGGGAAGCAGAGACAGGAGGATTGCTGAGTTTCAGGCTTGCCTAGGCTACATAGTGAGCTCAGGGCCAGCCTGAACTACAAAGGGAGACCCTGTCTCAAAAAAATAAAGCTTAGGAAGTAGCTTACTGTAAAGGCTCTGGTTGGTTTAAGCACTGGGTTGAGTCCCCAATACTTGAAAAGTTTGTCTTTCCAAAACTGTAAAATAGCCACCATCCTCCTCTCACCCCACTTTTTTGTGTTGTTTTGGTTTGGGTTTTTTGGAGATAGGGTCTGGCTTTGTAGTTCAGGCTGGCCCTGAACTCCTTATGCAACTGGGCTAGTTTCAAACTCATGGAAGTCCTCTTGCTTCTGCCTTCTGAGTGCTGGGATTACAGGCATGAGCCACCACACCCGGCATTGTGGTATGTGGTACTGATTGCTGCTGGGCGTGAGTCACTATGCCTGGTAATGTGTGTGGTTACTGGATCGAACTCAGGACTTTGCCCTTGCTAGGCAGACACTGGAAATACTGAACTAAATCTCCAGCCCTCTTTGGGCAGTTTTAACTATTTGATATTTAGTTATATAGCTTTTCTAAACTTTATTATTTACTTAATTGTAAAATTAAACTGTTCCTCGGGCCGGAGGGTTAGCTCAGCGGTTCTGGCGCCTGCCTCGCAAGCGTAAGGACCTGAGTTCGATCCCCGGTTACCACATATAAGGCGTGGTGGCTCACGCCTGTAATCCCAGCACTTGGGAGGCAGAGACAGGAGGATTGCTGAGTTCGCGGCGGCTTGCCTGGGCACCATAGTGAGCTCAGGGCCAGCCTGAACTACAAAGCAAGACCCTGTCTCCAAAAAAGCAAAAAAAAAAAAAAAAAAAAAAAAAAAATTAAACTGTTCCTCAAAAAGTTGGATGTTGATGCTAACTATAAAAGTTTGAATTTAAAATTTCATTTAGGGGTGCAGATTTAGCAGTGGTTTCAGAGCCTGCCTAGCAAGCGCAAGGTCCCTGGGTCGATCTCAGGTAACCACATAGATAATAGCGGGTCTGGTGACTTATGCCTACCAGCAATCAGTACCACATACCACAGTGCCAGGTGTGGTATCTCATGCCTGTAATCCCAGCACTCAGAAGTCAGAGGCAAGAGGATTGCTAAGTTCGAGGTTTGCCTTTTTTTGTCTCAAAAAATAATTTTTTTCAATTAGTTTTGACTTAGTGTAAAGTTGAAAACTGCATAATCTCTCTAAATATAATCAGTTTTGAAAAAATAAATGAAACAGATGAAGTGGCGTTACCGGTAAGTTCTGCTTACATCAGAGGTTGAGCTAGGAAGATCCCTTGAAGCACAGGAATTTGGGGACAGCCTGGTCAATAGGGAAGCCTTATCTCTTTGAGAAAGTAAATTGATGTTGTACAAATAGAAGATAAACTTCACATCAAAGATGACTAATTATGATTACCTTGAAATATGGGGTCTTATGTCAAATAAATTCTATACCTAATACTTAAGATAAAAAGCTAAATTTTAGTATAAATAACTTGAACAAGTTACCTCTTCCTCGGAAACAAGCCATCACACAATCACTTAAAACAGTGGCAGTTTAGTATTTGTCGTGGTTCCATGTTTTGGGGTAGTTTTCCTGCTACTCTCGCCTGCCCTCATGGCTGTGACTGTAATCAGGAGACTTTTATAAGTCTAGCAGTTAGTGCTGCCTGTTAGCTAGGTGTTGCTTATTCTTCATGTGGCCTCTTCTCCCCAAAGTAGACTGGCGTATTTACACTATGACCGGTATTCCCAGATCTTAAAAATAGATTCCTCTGGGTCTCTTTAATTTTAGTGTTATTTCAACATATCCTTTTGAGCAAACAAGTCACAGAGCAAGCCCAGATTGAAAGAAGAAGTAGCTTCACCTTTGATGGCTGAAAGGGCTTGCAGGACAGGAGAAATTTTTCTTTTGGTACCCAGGAATGAACTCAGGATCTTGTGATTGCAAGACTAGTGCAGCACCACTGATCTAAATCCTCAGCCCAACAGAAGAAATTCTTGTAGTTATTCTTAAAACCAGTTTACTACTGTTTAAGGCAGAGTATGATAGATAGGTGCAGTCACAGGCTAAGTACACCACACTACACAGTTTTGGGTCAGGATTTATTAGAATTAAGGGATTGAGCACACTGAAGTACAGGTATTCTGGCAGGACTCTTGGGTTTGGTTGGCTTTCGGAGGGATGCTGCCAGTGAGGTCATCTTGATTGTTGTTCTCACAAGTGCTTTCAAAGAAATTGTTAGTGATTAGATGGAGATGTATTGTCATTTGCAGAGGAAAAATATGGAATTATCAATCTTTTTTTAGGAGTATAGGGACTTTTTAAACAACCTGACTTTCTTGTAGGTGTATAAGCGGAAAACTGAAGCTGCCAAGAAAGAGTATCTGAAGGCTCTAGCCGCTTACAAAGACAACCAAGAGTGTCAGGTAAGAGGGTCAGGGTAGATGGATAGTTATACCCGTCTATTATTGAAAACTGTTAACAGCTGTGAGAAGTGCATACCATTGAAAACCTGTTGGTGGACCTATTAACACTAGTAGTAAAAGGTTAAATAAATAGCTTTCCTTTATTGCACATCATATAAACCTTGCCAGTCTTTGAGTTTATTCAGTATTTACTTTATCAAAGGCAATATTCCTAGCTCCTTTCATATCTTTTATTAAGAGGTCATTGGAATGAACACGTCCTGCAGTAAAGAGCAAAACTCTGAATGACTCTTTTTGGTCGTCTTTTAGGCCACTGTGGAAACAGTAGAGTTGGATCCAGTGCCACCAGCCCAGACTCCCTCACCGCCTCCTGTGGCTACTGTTGACCCAGCGTCTCCAGCACCAGCCTCAGCAGAGTCACCTGCCTTGTCCCCTTGCATTGTTGTTAATTCCACTCTCTCATCCTATGTGGCAAACCAAGCATCTTCTGGGGCTGGGGGTCAGCCCAACATCACCAAGTTGATTATTACCAAACAGATGCTGCCCTCTTCTATTACTATGTCTCAGGGAGGGATGGTTACTGTTATCCCAGCCACAGTAGTGACCTCACGGGGGCTCCAGCTAGGCCAAACCAGTACAGCTACTATTCAGCCCAGCCAGCAGGCCCAGATCGTCACTCGGTCAGTGTTGCAGGCAGCAGCAGCAGCTGCTGCTTCTATGCAACTGCCTCCACCTCGACTACAGCCTCCTCCACTGCAACAGATGCCCCAGCCCCCAACTCAGCAGCAAGTTACCATTCTACAGCAGCCACCTCCACTTCAGGCCATGCAACAGCCTCCACCTCAGAAAGTTCGAATCAATTTACAGCAGCAGCCACCTCCTCTCCAGAGTAAGATTGTGCCTCCACCCACGCTGAAAATGCAGACGACTGTAGTCCCACCTACCGTAGAAAGCATTCCTGAGCAGACTGTGAATAGCAGCCCAGAGGCCCATACGGTGGAGGCAACTCCTGACACAATCTGTGAGATGATCACAGATGTTGTACCTGAGGTGAGCCTTGTTTTTGTTTGCTCTGAAGCGGTGGGAATGTATAAGGATTTTTTTTTTTTTTTTT
>PVIC010037705.1:0-17950 GCA_004025085.1 Thryonomys swinderianus | reverse complement strand
CTTGAAGATCCTAAAAACTCAACCAAGAGACTGCTAGACTTAATTACCAAATTTGGTAGTGTTGCTGGATACAGGGTAAATGCTCAAAAATCAACAGCCTTTGTCTACACAAACAACAGATTCACTGAAAGAGAAATTGGGGAGGCAATCCCTTTCACAGTAGCACCCAGAAAAGTGAAATATCTAGGAATCAACCTAAAAAAGGAAGTGAAAGACCTCTACTCTGAAAACTATAGGACTCTGAAAACTGAGATAGAAAAGGAAACCAGAAAGGGGAAAGATATCCCTTGTTCCTGGGTCGGGAGAACCAACATCGTCAAAATGGCTATACTCCCACAACTACTATATAGATTCAATGCAATTCCAATTGAAATTCCAACGGTATACTTCACAGAGCTAGAGAAAGTAATCCAAAAATTCATCTGCTATAGAGGTTTTATTCATGAAGTCTTTGCCTAAGCCAATGTCTCCAAGAGTTTTACCTAACCTGTTTTCTAGCAGGTTTATTGTTTCTCTTTTAATGTTTAAGTCACAAATCCATTGTGAATTTAGTTTTGTGCATGGTGAAAGAGATAGGTCTAGCTTTAGTTTTTGGCAGGTTAAAGCCCAGTTTTTCCAGCACTATTGGTTAAACAGGCTGTCTTTCCTCCACTGAGGGTGTTTGGCTCCTTTGTCAAAGATAAGGTGGCTTAGTGTATCTGGGGTTGTGTGTCTGGATCTTCTATTCCACTGGTCCTCAGGTCTGTCACTTTGCCAGAACCATACATTTTTTTTTTATCACAGTGGCTTTATAGTAGAGTTTTAAATTGGGGACTGTAATACCCCCTGCCATGTCGTGGCTGCTTAGAATTGTTTTTGCTATTCTAGGTTTCTTTTGGTTCCAGATGAATTGTTGTATTATTTTCTCTAGCTCTGTGAGGTATAGTCTTGGGATTTCTATTGGAATTGCATTGAATCTGTATAGTAGTTGTGGAAGTATAGCCATTTTGACAATGTTGTTTCTCCCTACCCAGGAACAAGGGATGTCTTTCCACTTTCTAATATCCTTTGTATCTCATTTTTCAGAGTCCTATTCGACCCTGCTATCCCCCTGCTAGGAATATACCCAAAGTAATTTCAAAAATCACATTGGAAAGCCAGATGTACACCTCTGTTCATAGCAGCTCAGTTCGTGATAGCCCAATCTTGGAAACAAACCAAATGCCCATCAACTGGAGACTGGATAAAGAAGATGTGTTTTTTTAATGGATTATTACTCTGCCATAAAGAATGACAAGATAGGTTCATTTATGTGCAAATGGAGACACCTGGAGGACACACTTATAAGTGAAATAAATAGAACGCAGATATGCAAATACCGTGTCTGCTCTAGAATGTATGATAGTTTCTGTAATATCCAAAAGGAATTTAGTGTGGGAACATAATGAGGGAAAGGAATAAATATTAATTGGAAAAAAATCAAAGAATATGTATATAGGTAGTGGGGAGGGGGTGGGTAGGCAGGGATATGGGTAAAAATGAGAATTGGCCTGTGTCACATATTGGTAGAAATTCCCCAATGTTTTGTGTGATTGTGAGCTGTGTATATAATGTATCAATAAAGTTTACTGAATAATGAAAAAAATTTGTAGAATTCAGCAGTGAAGCCATCATGACCATGACTTTTCTTTGGCAATAGGTTTTTTTTTTATTACATTTTCAATTTCACAGATAGATATTGGGTTGTTTAACATTTTTATATCTTCTTTCAACTTTGAAGTTCATATGTATCTAAAAATCTATGCATTTCTTCTACAATTTCCATCTTATTGCAGTACAAATTTTTGAAGTAGGTGTTTATTATCTTCTGGACCTCTACTGGATCTGTGCTAATTTCCCTTCTCATTCCTAATAATATGGATTGGAGCCTTTTCCTCCCTTTGTTGATAAGGTTGGCAAAGAATCTGTCAATTTTGTTTATCCTTTCCAAAAACCAACTCTGATTCAGTCATTGTTTTTAATCACTTGGTCTCTATTGCATTGATTTCTGCTTTGGTCCTAATAATCTCTTCTTTGGTATGAGCTTTGCATTTGTCTTGCTCCTCTTTTACTAGCAGCTTGAAGTTCAGTATTAGATTCTATATTTCAGCTTGTTCTGTTTCCTCGTGTAGGCTTTGACTGCCATGAATTTTCCTCCTAGAAATGTTTTCATTGTGTCCCATAAATTTCTGTATGTTGTACTGGAGTTTTCATTTCATGTAGAAACTGTTTAATTTATTTTTTAATTTCTTCTGTGACCAACTGGTTGTTCAGCTGTGTGGTATTCAATTTTTGTGTATTTGTGAGGATCTTGAAATTTCTATTGCTATTGAGCTCCAATTTCAAGGCACTATGCTCTGACAGTATACATGGAATTACTTCAATTACTTTGCATTCACTTAAACATGTTCTATGAACTAGCATGTGGTCTATTTTGGAGAATGATCCATGATTAGCTGAGAAGAATGTATATTCTGACTTTGTGGGGAGAAATACTCTGTAGGCATCAATTAAGTACTTTTGTTTAAAAATTTGATTTATCTCAAGTATTTCCTTTGTGATTCTTTTATCCAGTTGATCTGTCCATTTGTGACAGCAGGGTATTGAAGTTTCCTACTCTGATTACATTAGTGCTTATTTACTTTTTCATATTTATTAATATTTCTTTTATATAACTGAATTCATTAGAATTTGGTATACAAATATTTATAAATGTCATTTCTTCCTCTTGGATTGTTCCCTTTATAAGAATATAGTGTCTTTCTTTGTCTCTCTTAATCATTTTGGGTATGAAGTTTATTTTACCTAGAAATAGGGTAGGCACTCCCACTCTTTTGCATTTTCCTGTCACATGGAGAACTGTTTTTTTATTCTTTTACTTTTGGTCTATGGCATTCTTTCTGAATTAGGTGTGTTTCTTGTATGCAGTAAGTTGTAGGGTATTGCTTTTAATCCATTCTGCCAATCTCTCTTTAATTGGTGCATTGAAGACATTGACATTAATGGTTATGATCAGTATGGACTGATTCTAACCTGCCATGGTATTTTCCTTTTCTTGGCTCTGATACCTTTTGTTTTTACCCTTTTCAATTCAGTTTTTTGTCTTCCCAGTGGATTCAATCTGCTAAGTCTAGTGGGTTTATGACTTTCATTGCTTTCTTCCAAGTTATTCTTTAGCATTTTATGGAGTGCAGGCTTTGTGTTTGTGAAGATTTTGAGGTGTTCTTTATCATGGAAATATCTTATTTCCCCATAAATTTTGAAAGATTGATTTTTGAGCATACATCAATCTCAGCTGGAAATTGTTTTCCTGTAAAACTTGAGACACTTCACTCCACGCCCCCCTTGCATTGAATGTTTGGGTTGAAAAGCCTTCTGTGATCCTGATGGGCTTTCCATTTATGTGATATTTTTCTTTTCTCTAACTGCTTTCAGTATTTCTTTTTTTGTTGTTGTTGGATATCTGGAAACTTGATAATTATATGTCTAGGTGTAGACATGTGTGTGTGTGTGTGCACGCACGCGTGTACGTGTGTGTAGTCACAGCCATTAGGAGTTCTGTATCCCTCACTGATCTGTATTCCAATTCTTTTATTTTTCCTGTGAGGATGTCTGCCATTTTATCTGTGAACAGATTTTTTTATGCCTTTTTCATTGTCTCTTCTTTTGTTTGTGTCTCTAATCAGTCTCATGTTATTCTTCTTTAAATTGTCTGGAAGCTGTTAAATTGATTTCTCATTGTCCTTTACCATTTTCCATAAATTATTTCTTTCTGGGTCATTGGCTACAATCCTGTCTTCCAGATCAGAAATTTGGTCTTCAGCTTCATTTATCATACTTTGCAAACCTTTGTTCTCTTTTTCAATTCCCAAAATTCTGCTTAAAGTTATTTAAAAGGTTTCATTGCTTTTGCTATCTCAGATTTTATAATTCCCCTGATCTCTTCCTTAATATTATTAATCATATCATTCACTGTAGATAGTATCTCCATTTTCATCTCAGAGAGCAGTTCTGATTTCCACATCACTAGATCTGTTTTTGTTACCATCTCAGAAAGTCTTGTTACATCAGATGTTTTCTTACATCTCATGTTGAGCTTCAGTTTGCTCCATTTTCCTTTTCTCTGAATTCCTCTGGGGTGTTGTTCTTGTATCTGAGTTTTTGAATTTTTCTCCTTTTGATTCCTTTGTCATTGCTTATATTGGTTAGATTTTTTGCCTGCTGTCTGGGCAATGTTAGTTGCAAATCTCTTTCTTCCTAGTATTTGGAACCCGTAGGAGATAACTAATTCCTGGGTTGTCCTCCTTAGATCTGTAATGGACCTTGAGTAATCTCAGCTCACTATATGGGTTCAAGAGGATTCTTTCAATGTTCCAGTGAGTATTTTTTTTGACATGGTGAACTAGGCAGAAGAACTTCCTGAGGGCCTCTGTCTACGATCCAATACCACTACTATACTTATTCAGTCCACGTAGAACTAGTTGGTGACTCTGGAGGCTCTACCCCATATAAAAGTCATGTTCAGTTTGGTCCACAAGGAAATACATATTCAAAAGCCTTCTGGTCATGCCTTGGTTACAAAAAGCTGTCGGCTGAGTGCTCATTGATGGTCCCCAGAGACTTTTTTTAAAAATTTCTTTATTGGTACAATTTATATACAGCTCACAATAATACATCATACGGGGATAGCCTAGGTTTGCTTCCTCTCCACTATCTTCCCAGAATCCTTCCCAATTCCATCGCCTTTTATTGGATTATTGAGGGATTTGATTTCTTGGCCTAGTTTTGGTTAATCATATATAATTAATGATCTATCTATTGGATTGTAGTTTTCAAGTAATTTAGTCTTTTGGATTTCAGTGGTGTGCACTGTGATTTCACATTTTTTAAATCCTTTATTGGTACAATTTATATACATCTCACAATCACACATCATATCAGGGAATTTGTACCAATATATGACACAAGTTAATTCTCATTGTTAACCATATGCCTACCCACCCACAACTCCCCACCCCCTATATACATTCTTTTGTATTTTCTTTCAGAATCATATTTATTCCTTCCCCTCATTACATTCCCACACCAAATTTCCTTTGGAAACTTCCCATTCTACAAAAACTGTCATAGTTTCCAGAGCTCATTTGCATCTACAGGTGTTCATATCAAAGAAAAGATCCGGTATTTGCCTATCTGTGATTTTTTTATTTCACTTATTAGTGTGTCCTTCCAGGTGTATCCATTTGCACATAAATGAATTAATCTTGTCATTCTTTATGGCAGAGTAATACTCCATTTTATTAATAAAAAACCCACATCTTCTTTCTCCACTCTCCAGTTGATGGACATTTGGATTGTTTCCAAGATTTAGCTATCACCAACTGAGCTGCTATGAACAAGGGTGTACATCTTTCTTTCCAATGTGAGTTTTTAAATTCTTTTGGGTATATTCCTAGCAAGGGGATAGTAGGGTCAAATGGGACTCCTAGTTCTAGTTTTCTGAGAAATCTCCACACAGATCTCCACAAAGGTTGCACAAGTATACAATCTCACCGACAGTGGAGAAGGGCTCCTTTCTCCCCACAGCCTAGCCAGCATTTATTGTTGGTTGGTATTATAATCGTGGCCATTCTTTGTGGAGTGAGATGAAATCTCAGGGTTGTTTTTATTGCCATTTCTCAAATGACCAGTGATGTTGAACATTTCTTCATATGCTTCTTAGCTGATTTGACTTCTACCTCTGAGAAGTGTCTGTTCATTTCAGAAGCCTATTTTTGAATTGGTTCTTTGAACCTGGGGAGGCTGATCTGTTTAAGTTCTTTATATATTGTAGATAATAGCCCTTTGTTTGATAAACAGCTATTAAAGACTTTTTCCAATATTGCTGGTTGTCTTTTAGCAGTGCCAGTGACTTCTTTTGCTGTGCAGAAGCTTTTCAATATGATGAGATCCCATTTGTTGATTTTTTTCTGCTAGTTCTTGTGCTATAGAGGTTTTATTCATAAAGTCTCTGCCTAAGCCAATGTCTCCATGAGTTTTGCCTAACCTGTTTTCCAGCAGGTTTATTGTTTCTATTTTAATGTTTAAGTCTCATATCCATTGTGAATTTAGTTTTGTGCATGGTGAAAGAGATAGGTCTAGCTTTAGTTTTGGGCAGGTTAAAGCCCAGTTTTTCCAGCACCATTTGTTAAACGGCTGTCTTTCCCACATTGAGGGTGTTTGGCTCCTTTCTCAAAGATAAGGTAGCTAAGTGTATCCCGGGTTGTCTCTGGATCTTCTCATCAATTCCACTGGTCTTCAAGTCTGTTACTTTGCCAGTAACATGCAGTTTTGATCACAGTGGCTTTATAGTAGAGTTTTAAATTGTCATACCTGCTGCCATGTCATGGTTGCTTAGAATTGCTTTTGCTATTCTAGGTTTCTTGTGTTTCCATATGAATTTCTGTATTATTTTCTCTAGCTCTGTGAAGCATAGTGTTTTAATTTCAATTGGAATTGCATTGAAATTATATAGTAGTAGTGGGAGTATAGCCTCTTTGACGATTTTGGTTCTCCCTACCCAGTAACAATGCGTGTTTTTCCATTTTCTGATATCTTTTTCTGTCTCGTTTTTCAGAGTCCTATAGTTTTCAGAGTAGAGGTCTTTCACTACATTTGTTAGGTTGATTCCTAGATATTTCACTGTTCTGGGTGCTATTCTGAAAGAGATTGACTCCCCAATTTCTCTTTCAGTGAGTCTGTTCTTTGTGTAATCAAAGGCGGTTGATTTTAGAGCATAGAACTTGTATCCAGCAACACCAATAAATTTGGTAATTAAGTTTAGCAGTCTTTTGGTGGAGTTTTTAGGATCTCCTAGATAGAAAATCATATCATCAGCAAATAATGACAGTTTAACTTCTTCCTTTCCTATCTTTATTCCTTTTATATCTTTGTCCTGTCTGATTGCTATGACTAATATTTCCAGCACTATATTGAATGAGAGTGCTGACAGCGGGCATCCTTGTCTCATTCCTGTTCTTAGTGTAAAAGGTTTTAGTTTTTGACCATTAAATATGATGCTGGCTGTTGGTTTCTCATAAATATTTGTATTAAATTGAGATAAAGTCCATTGATTCTGATTCTCTGTAGGGTTTTGATCATAAATGGGTGTTGGATTTTGTCAAATGCTTTTTCTGTGTCTATTGAGATAATCATATGGTTTTTGTCCTTGAGTCTGTTAATATAGTGTATTATGTTGATTCATTTACATATGTTGAAACAGCCTTGCATCCCTGGGATAAATCTGACTTGATCAGGATGCATGGTTTTCTTGATAACTCTCTGTGTTCTGTTTGCCAGTACTTTGTTGAGGATTTTCTTGTCAATGTTCATTAGAGAGATTGGCCTGTAGTTTTGCTTTTTAGTGGGATCTTTCCCTGCCTTTAGGGTCAAGGTGATGGTTGATTCAAAGAATGATTTAGGGAGTATTGTTTCCCTTCTGATTTCACTAAAGAGATTGAGAAGTACAAGTATTAACTCTTCTTTAAAAGTTTTGTAGAATTCAGCAGTGAAGCCATCAGGGCCAGGGCTTTTCATTGTTCGTATGTGTTTTTATTATATTTGCAATTTCCCAGATTGATATCAGGTTGTTTAACATTTTTATATCCTCTTCATTCAGCTTTGGAAGTTCATATGTGTCTAAGAATCTATCCATTTCTTCTAGATTTTCCATCTTCTTGGAGTATAGATTTTCAAAGTACATGTTTATAATCCTTTGGACTTCCTCTAGGTCTGTGCTGATTTCCCCATTTTCAGTCCTTATAGCATGGATTTGAGCCTTTTCCTTCCCTTTTTTCATAAGGTTGGCTAAGGTTCTGTTGATCTTATTTATACTTTCAAAGAACAAATTCTTTGATTCATTGATTCTTTGTATTGTTCTCTTTGTCTCCATTGCATTAATTTCTGCTCTGATCCTTATAATTTCCTCTCTAGTATGTGCTTTGGGTTTGTTTTGCTTCTCTTTTTCTAATTGTCTGAGGTTCATCATTAGATTGTTCATTCCAGTTTTCTCTATTTTCTGAGTGTAGGCATTCACTGCTATGAATTTCCCTCTCAGAACTGCTTTCATTGTGTCCCATAAATTCCTGTATGTTACGCTGGGGTTGTCCTTTAGTTGTAGAAACTGTTGACTTTCTTCTTTAATTTCTTTTGTGGCCCACTGGTTGGTGAACAGAGTGTTGTTCAATTTCCATGTGTTTGTGAGGATCTTGGAATTTTTTCTGCTATTCAGCTCCAGTTTCAAGGCACTATGGTCTGATAGTATGCAGGGAATAACTTTGATTCCTTTGCATTCACTTTAGCCTGTTCTATGGACTAGAATGTGATCTATTTTGGAGAATGACCCACGAGCAGCTGAGAAGAAGGTATATTCTCTCTTAGTAGGGTGAAAAATTCTGTAGGCATCTAATAAGTCTATTTGCTCAAAAGTTTGATTTAGCTTAAGTATTTCCTTATTGATTCTTTGTCCAGTTGATCTGTCAATTTGTGACAGTGGAGTACTAAAGTCCCCTACTACTACTGTATTCGTGGTTAACTGGCTTTTCATGTCCAGTAATGTTTGTTTTATATAGTTGGGTGCATTAAAGTTTGGTCATAGATATTCATGATTGTTATTTCTTTCTCCTGGATTGTTCCCTGTACACGAATATAGTGACCTTCTTTATCTCTTTAATTCAGTTTGGGTTTGAAATCTTTTTTATCTGCAAACAACATAGCCACTCCTGCTTTTTTGCAGTTTCCTGTGTCATGGCAGATGGTTTTCCAACCTTTTATTTTCATTCTATGGGTTTTCTTCAGAATTAGGTGTGTTTCCTATATGCAGCAGATTGTAGGATCTTGCTCCTTGATCTAATCTGCTAGTCTGTGTCTTTCAATTGGCCCATTGAGTCCACTGACATTAATGGTTATGACTGATATGGACATATTCAGAGCTGCCATGCTTTCCTGTTCTTTTGTTCTTTTCTTCCTTGCTTTTCCCCTTTTCTCTTTACTTTCTGGTTTGCCCCAATGAACTCACTCTTCTGGGTCTCATGGGTATGGAATTTTCTGTGTTTTTTTTCCAAGATGTTCTTTAGAAGATTTTGGCATGCAAGTTTCATATTTGTGAAGTGTTTCAGGTGTTCTTTATCACGGAAGTATCTTATTTCCCCATCTATTCTGAAACATAGTTTCGTAGGATACAACAGTCTAGGTTGGAGCTTGTTTTCCAGCAATGCTTGAAATACTTCCCTCTAGGCTTTCCTTGCATTGAGTGTTTGTGCTGAAAAGTCTGCTGTGATCTTAATGGGCTTCTCCTTGTAGGTGATTTTCTTGCTTTCTCTCACTGTTTTCAGTATTTCATTCTTTTGTTGTGCATCTGGAACCGTGATAATTATTTGTCTAGGTGTAGATATTTTTATGTCACCGTGTTTTGGAGTCCTTATAGTCTTCATTTATCTGTATGTTCATTTCTTTTCCTGTGAAGTTTTCTGTTGTTATCTCTGACAATAGCTTTTTTTTTTTTTTTGTCTTTTACACTGTATCCTGCTAAGGAAGTGACTCCAATCAGTCTTATATTATTTTCCTTTCAGTCATGTAGAAACTGTTGAATTGATTTCTCATGGCCCCTTGCTATTTTCCATAGATTATTCCTTTCCTGCTTGTTGGCTGCTATGCTGTCCTCTAGGTTTGAGACTTGATTCTCTGCTTCATTCATCACACTTTGCAAGCTTTCATTCTCCTTCATCATTCCCTGGAGCTCTGCTTGAAGCTGTTTATAACATTCTGTTGCTTCTCCTATCTTGGATTCTATCATCTCCCTGATCTCTTCTTTAATGATGTCTTTCACTCTGGAGAGTATCTCTATTCTGATCTCAGTGATGAGTTATTTCCATTTTACTAGATCTGCTTTAGTCACCATCTCAAAGAGTTCTGTCTGTGAGTTTCAAGTTTGCCCTATTTCCCTTTTCTCTAAATTTCCCTTTGGTGGTGATCTTTGTGTCTGGTTTTTTGTATATTTTCTCATTTCTACTCTTTTGTTGTTACTAATGCTATTTGTTTGATCCTTTGCCTGATGACAGGGCAATGTTTGTTGCAGTCCACTTTCTATTATCTGGGGCCCTTTGGATGTGGCGCCTTCCTGGGGTGTCCTCCTTGAATCTGTAATGACCCTTGAGAGTTCTCAGTTCTAACACATCATAGGAGGTATTTGAGCGAACAGTCACATCATCTTTGATACCAAAATACAATCAGTGCCAATATCAGCATTAAACACAGTAAATAAAATGAAAAGTTTTGTTAATTTCTATGCTGAAGACTTTGAGCTCATGAGTTACCTTTATGTGCATATGCCAAAATTTAGAATTAATCAGCAATATGTATACAACATGTAGATTGTGAGTGTACCCCCAGAATCATTTGGAGATAAAAGGTCACTTGGGAATCAGGGAGGTAGAGAGACAGGAGGAGAGTGAAATAGGATTAGCAGATTTATGAAGATCACCTAGACCCGAGAATCTCATATATGCCAGTGGGTAACAGAGGATAAAAGGGCATATATAAAACCGTACCAACTATATTATATAAGACCGCTGGAGACTGCTCAACTTCTTATGATAGTACAGAAGAAATAGGGCAGCATAAGCATCTTTTACTTCTGCGTATTGCTTCTGACAGGAAGATAGGAGAGGATGTGGGGACAAGAGGTGCATAGAGGGATCTAGGAGTAGATGGCAAAACAAAAGCTAGATTCCCTTTTTTTTTTAATATGTCTTGCCTGGTCTTTTGGCACAGCTCCAGTGTGGAGGGATGCACGAAATGGCTCGGGCTCCTCTCTGGCCTGGGTCCTCACAATGCATCTCTGGGTTGGGTGGGAGCCGGCCGGCAGGCCTCAATCCTCCATGGTGGGTTTGGCACCCGGGTCCACCCAAGTCATCTGCGTACTCTGTGGTGGAGCTGGACAGTCGGCCCTCCATGGTGGGAACCGGATGGTGCCTGGGTCCCTTCCTATGTCATCTACGTGGCTCCGGGGTGGAACGGGCTGGTCAGCAGGCCTCAGCCCTCTGTGGCAGGAACCGGATGGCACCTGGGTCCATTCCTAAGTTGTACCCCACCCCAGAGCCTTCCTGCCAGGATCCATCTTGATACCATGCCACACCCTACTGAGTCTTTCTCAGCAGGCTTCTGGTGAAGTCCAGGTAACAGGAAAGTTGTAGGCCTGAGTGGGATTCAATGGCACATTCAAACCTTTCCTCCACCACCAGCTGCACAACCCTGCCTGGCCCTTCTTGCCTGGTGTGTTCCCTCAGGTGTCTGGCACACTCCATGAATCAGAGAAGTGCAGGGCCGAGTAGCAGAAAGAATGGCATGGGTAAACCTTCCTGTTAGCACAAGCTGCATGACCCCACCTGGCCTTACTTGCCTGGTCTGTTTCCCCAGGCCTCTGACACAATTTATGATTCAGAGAAATACCAGACTGAGCAGTAGCAAGAATAGCACAGGTGAAATTTCCCACCAGCACCAGCTGTACCCTGAAATCAGTTTCTTAAGAGGGAAGTTTATTTTTATGAA
Source organism: Thryonomys swinderianus (assembly GCA_004025085.1). Taxonomy (NCBI): domain Eukaryota; kingdom Metazoa; phylum Chordata; class Mammalia; order Rodentia; family Thryonomyidae; genus Thryonomys; species Thryonomys swinderianus. The sequence continues at coordinate 6,346 of PVIC010037705.1, read as the reverse complement.
TTTTCATATCAGAAAAACAGACCAAATAAGGTACATAATTATGTATCTTGATGTTACAGAAACACAGAACAATACAAATCCAAGGGTGATACATGGAAGGAAATTATAAAGATCAGAGCAGAAATTAATGAAATCGAGACTAAAGAAAGCAATTCAAAGAACTAATAAATCAAAGAGTAGATACTCAAAGAATAAACAAAATGAACAAACCCTTACCACATCTTACTTCGAAAGAAAGGAGAGAAAAGAAAGGAAAACTTCCAAAACAAAGTGATTACAAATGAAAAATGTGAACAATGGTGTAAATCTGTCTTTCCAATGTAAATTTTAAAATTCTTTTGGGTATATTCCTAGCAGAGGGATAGCAGGTCATATGGGACCCCTAGTCCTAGTTTTCTAATGCAAATGAGCTCTAGAAAATATGACAGTTTTTGTAGAATGGGAAATTTCCAAAGAAAATTTGCTGTGGGAATGTAATAAGGGGAATGAATAAATATGTTTCTGAAAGAAAATAAATGCATTTATATAGGGGGTGGGGAGGTGTGGGTGGGTAGGGATATGGGTAAAAATGAGAATTAACTTGTGTCATATATTGGTACAAATTCCCTGATATGATGTGTGATTGTGAGATGTATATAAATTGTACCAATAAAGGATTTAAAAAATGTGAAATCACAGTGCACACCACTGAAATCCAAAAGACTAAACTAATTGCTTGAAAACTACAATACAATAGATAGATCATCAATTATATATGATTAACCAAAACTAGGCCAAGAAATGAATCCCTCAATAATCCAATAAAAAGCAATGGAATTGGGGAGGATTCTGGGAAGATGGTGGAGAGAAAGCAAACCTAGGCTATCCCCCTCCATAGTTGGTTATTCCCAAGTCAAAATATAGCAGCTCAAGAGTAGAAGAGATGGTAGCTCTTCCCTCCAAAAACAAACAAACAAACAAAGATCTGAGGCAAGTATTGAAGAGAGCAAAAGAAAATTAAAGCAGGAGTGAAGGGGTGAGCAAGTCCCTATCCCTCAGACAAGACTCCCAGCAGGAGGGGGTGGTGGGCAACCCATAGAGACCACTGCACCTGTGAGACTTATGGCCCACAATTCGCCTCCAAAATGTGGCTCGCAGCATGGAGTAAAGCTCTTGGGAACCACAGCAGGTGTTCCTTCAAACACTGACTTGGTTCTGAAAGAAGACAAAGGATTGGCATGGTCAAGCAAGGAAACCCCACTCACCACTCTGAGGGACAGAAATTCTGTGGCCCAGACAGCATCTCCAGCCCCTCTAGTAGTGCCAGTGACAGGATCTGTATACAACATTCCCATGGTCCCAGTTTCCTGTCTAGGTTTGCCATACCATACCACTGCATTGGATTCCCCACCTCCATAGTGAAGCAATGCCCACTCAGTTGAGCAATCTTTGTGAACTTAGCTATTGGTGAGTTTCTGGGCCCAGCGCCACATGCAAGAGCACTCAACTCACCTTGGGGGAAAGAGTACCTTTAACTTTCAAGCCTGCAATTCCCCAGCAGAACTCAGGAATCAATTGGTCCATGCCTTGGACAGTTGTTGTTAATAGATGTTATTTTATTCTGTTCTGCTTTTGTTGTTGTTTTGTGTTTCTTTTTGTTTTGTCTTGTTTTTGCTATTGATGTAGCTGTTTTTTTTTCCTTTTTTTTTCCCTCCTTATTCTTCTATTCTTCACTGCTCTACTATCTTATTGCTGTCTGCCCAAATTTGGATATTTCTTTTCTCAAACACTCTTATTTTTCAAGAGAGGGACAATATTGTGCTGATTGCCCATTGCTGCTACTCTCCCTTAGTTTTCTCACCTTCATTTCTCTGAACAGTATCTGTTACCTAAATTAATGCATACGGTCTTCCCTTCTCTCTCTTCTGTACTATTACAGAAGGGTGAGTATAGATGTTAGTGGCCCTACTGCTGTTAGACTATTTTGTCCTGTATTTCTCTGATCTGTCCCTTTTGTTCTCTAGCCTCTATCCATCCCCCAGGGTCTTGTGATCTTTATATATCCTCTAATTCTATTTCTAATTTCTCTCTCTCCTATCTCTCTACCATCCAACTCCCTGGTAACCTTTTTAGTTCTAAAGGGTGAAGTCTGAATATTGTATATATTCTGTGGCTAGGTCTTAGGCTAGATATATGATCACAACAGCCTAGGTATAAAGCCAAAAATCACCCTGTAAGGACATTTCTCATTTCTCAGAAATGAGAAAAAATCAAAACCTCAGATGCAAAGATCCCACACCAGTGGATTTCAGGGAAAATAGAAATGGAACATATGGAAACTCAACCAGCAGGACTCTCTGAGATAGTAACAAAGGCAGATCTAGTAAAATGGAACCTAGAATTGATTTCTGAGCTGAAGACATACACTTTCTGAGGTAAATGATATAATTAATAAAGCCAAAGAGGAGATAAGGGACATGATAGAATCTGAAATAGCAAAAGCAATTCTAAGCAACAAGGACACAGTTGGGGGTATTATGATCCCCAACTTGAAATTTTACTATAAAACCACTATGATAAAAATTGCTTAGTACTGGCAAAGTAACAGAACTAAGGATCAGTGGAATAGATTAGAAGATCCAGAAACAAATACAGATACAGTAAGCCTCCTCATCTTTGACAAAAGACCCAAATATCCTCAGTGGAGGAAAGATAGGCTCTTTAACAAAACGGTGCTGGAAAAACTGAACTTTAACCTGCCAAAGACCTATCTCTGTCACTGTGTACAAAACTAAAATCCATGTGGATTAGACACTTAAATGTGAAAATAGAAACACTAAACCTGCTGCAAAACAGGTTAGGTACAACTGTTGGAAAAACTGACTTAGGGAAAGACTTTATGAACCAAATCTCTATATCATGAGAGCTACCAGAAGAAATCAACAAATGGGATTTTTTTAAACTAAAAAGCTTCTACATAGCAAAGGAAACCACCAGCAGAGTGAAAAGACAACCAACAATTTGGGAAAGAATCTTTATCAGCTGTCTCTCAGACAAAGGCTTACTATCTAGAATATATAAAGAGCTTTAAAAAAATCACTCCTCACCAGGCATGATGGCTCACGCCTGTAATCCCAGCACTCGGGAGGCAGAGACAAGAGGATTACTGAGTTCGAGGCTTGCCTGGGCTACATAGTGAGCTCAGGGCCAGCCTGAACTACAAAGCGAGACCCTGTCTCAGAAAAAAAAAAAAAATCACTCCTCCCAAATTTAAAGACCCAATTCAAAAATGGGCAGCTCAAATGAACAGACACTTTTCAGAAGAAGAAGTAAAAGCTGCCAAGATGCATATGAAGAAATGCTCAACATTACTGGCCATTCTAGTAACAAGGATGAAATCAACACTAAGAACTTATCTTACTCCATAAAGAATGGCTGCTATCTCAAAATTAGCCATCAACAAATACTGGCAAGGCTGTGGAGATAAAGGAACGCTTCTTCACTGTTGGTGGTAATGTAGATTGGTACAACCTCTATAGAAGTCAGTGTGGAGATACCTAAACAATTAGGGTTAGACTCCCATTTGACTCTGCTATTGCCCTGCTAGGACTATACACAAAAGAGTCATATCATAATGACATATGTGCACCCATGTTTCTAGCAGCTTAGTTTGTGATAGGTAAATCTTGAAAACAACCTAAAGGTCCATCAACTAGAGTCTGGATAAAAAACATGTGGTTTTTCTATAAAATGGAGTATTACTCTACCTTAAGGAATAATAAGTTTGAGTCATTTATTCTCAAATGGATGTACCTTCGGGACATACTTATAAGTGAAATAAATAGGTCATGGATGTGTAAATATTGTATATATTCTCTGGTATGAAAAACTGAAGATATTAATGAGTTCTAGAATGTATGATGGATATTGTGAAATAGAAAATATTCAAATTAAATGTAGTGGAGGGGTGAGTAATAAGGTATAAATAAAAAATATGGTGGTAATAAGGAAAGGGAAACAAAGGTTATATATTTGGGGTGGGGGATTGTGGGGTAGGTAGGGGGATGGGAAAAATGAGAATTAAATCATGTCATATGATGGTATAAATTCTCAATATTGAGTAATCATGATGTGTATATACAATGTACCAATAAAAATAAATTTTTACATAAAGGAATAGAATTATAGCAGAAATTTTAAAAGCCTAACCAATTTAGAAAAGTACAGAACCCAACAGATTCACTGTTCAATTCCATAAAAATTTCAGGGAAGTTCAAACTATTTAAAGAAAGTGAAACAGAGAAAGTACTACTGAAATTATTCCTGGAAACTAGCAATACACTGATTCTAAATGGCAAAAGATTCATACAATCTGAAGAGAAACCACAGTATTACCCAGATTCTAAAACATAGCTATAGACCAATTTCTTCAATGAATTTAGACACAAAAATTCTCTACATGATACTGTGGAAGAGGAGAAAACAACTCCTCAAAAATATCATACAACATGGCCAAGTAGACATTCATCCAGAGATGCAAGGATGGTTCTCTCTCTCTCTCTCTCTCTCTCTCTCTCTCTCTCTCTCTCTCTCTCTCTCTCTCTAAGAAAATTAATTTTCCATTCATGATAAAAACCCTAAAGAAAATGTCATAGAATGTGCTCATCTCAATCAAACAAAAGCCATTTATGACAACTCATTGGCCAAAGCAAGGTTACACAGAATTAAAATAAAAACAATACAAGGATGTCCACTATATCCTTTATTATTCAGTATAGTACATAAAACATTAGCCAGACCATCATGCAAAAGAAAGAAATATAAAGGATATGTACTAAATAGGAAAGGAAGAAATCAAATTATCATGATTGGCAGTTGACAGTTCTTTACATAGAAAACCCTAAAACGTTCACCAGAACAATTCTAGAATTAGTAACTAAATTCAATTGTGTAAGATGCAAAATCAGCACACAAAGATCAATATTTTTTCTATACACCAATAAGAAACTCACCAAGAAATATGGAAATAATATCATTCACAATAGCATTAAGAATAATTAAATATGTACAAATTAACCCAACAAAAGAAGTGAAAGACCTCTATAACATAAAATACAGGACTCTAAAAATGAGAATTAAGAGAACTTCAGAAATCAGAATGATAACTCCTGTTCTTGGATACACAGAAACAACGTTATTAAAATGTTCATACTTCCAAAACTGATGTATAGTTTTAATGCAATCAAATGTGTATATCACAATAAAAAAGGTAAAAGCACTCCTCATAGAATAACAAAGCAAACTTATAATTCATATGAAACTGGAAGAGACAAGAATAGCAAAAACAAGCCTAGGCAACAAGAAATAAACATGATACCAGGTTTCTCAAGTTCAATGCAAAGATCCAAACAGCATTATACTATTCCAGAAACAGGAGTACACAGATAGCAGAAACAACTGCAAATGCATTTAGCTCACAAAAGGGCCACAAACTTATTCTTGTTTGCAAAAGACTAAATCAGGACCCATAGATCCAATATCTAAATGTTCAAAAAGAAACAGTCCTCCTGCTATTTATTCTCCTGCTAGGTGTGTACATGAAAGAATTAAAAGATTCATATCACAGTGACATATGTGCATCCATGTTCATAGCAGCTCAGTTTGTAATAGGTAAATCTTGGAAACAACCCAAATTCCAATCAAGTGGAGACTGGATAAAGAAGATGTATTTTTCTATAAAATGGAATATTACTTTGCCTTAAAGAATGATAAGTTTGAGTCATTTTTACTCAAATGGACATACCTTCAGGGCATACTCATCAGTGAAATAAATAGGTCACATCTGTAAATATTGTATCCCTTGTCTTATATGAGAAACTGAAGATGTAATTGAGCTCTAGAATATATGGTAGATATTGTGAAATAGAAAATATTCAAAGGGAAAGGGGGTGTAGGGGTCAGAAACAAGGGGAAGAAAAAATATGGTAATAAAAAAGGGGAAACAAAGCTTATGTATATAGGGGTAGGGGGTTGTAGGGTGGGTGTGGGGATGAGAAAAATGATGTACATATATAATTTACCAATAAAGATCCAAATTGAAAAAAAAACCAGTCCTCTGGATTAGAAAATAGGTAGAACTCTTGGCAAGGAAGAGGGGAAAGATAAAACGTGATGGTAATTAAAAAAGGGAAACAAAGCTTATGTACCTAGTGGTGGGGAGTTTGGGGGTGGGTAGGGGAATGCAAAAAATGAGAATTAAACAGTGTCATATACTGGTACAAATTCTCAATATTGAGTGTGATCATGATATATATATATATATATATATATATATATATATATATATATATATATATATATATATATA
>PVIC010037704.1:0-17943 GCA_004025085.1 Thryonomys swinderianus | reverse complement strand
TTGTCAGTGTTTTCCATTGTTATTTATGCCACGAGTTATCAAAAATTATCCTGATTTAATAAAAACCAATATGAAATGACCAGCTAAGTTGAATGCCACTAGAACCAGGAACAGGTCAATGTACCTTCTGTGTACTGATCCTTTAAAATTCACAATATTCTAATGAAGTAAGCACTGTTTCATGAAGCAAATTTGACTTACTCTAAGATTACGTAGTTTGTAAGTCACAGAGTCCAGAACAAGCCTCAAGCCAGCTGACTCCTAAGCCCCACACTCCACAGATACCATGTTCTGCTGGGCACCACTGCCCCAGCGTGAGCTGCCCACCCTCAGAGGTTAATGTCCTCCTCATGGCTGTTACCCCTATACGTTGGTGTCTTATTTCCATATCTTTGTGCAGTGGACAATTTACCCTGGTTCCCACCCCCGCCAACCATATCCTTTCTTTAAAGCTTGAATTTACGATCTTTCCCTTGAAAACTTTTCCCAGGATTATTCTCACCATACTGATTTCCCATTTCCCCTGTCTCTCATTATTTATTTTAACTATACATCTAATTAGGCATTTGTTACACAAGATTTCAATTTATAACTCCCAGTAACATAGCTATCATGTATATGGACCTTTAAAGAGAGATTGATGAAGAGATTTACAAACATTGCTCTAATTTATTCTTTTTTGTTTTGTTTTCCTTCTTTCTTTTTTTTTTTTTTTTTTTTGAGATAGGGTCTCACTTTGTAGTTCATGCTGACCCTGAGCTCACTGTGTAGCCCAGGCAAACCTCGAACTCAGCAATTCTTCTGCCTCTGCCTCCTGAGTGCTGGAATTACAGGTGTGAACCACTACACCCAGCATTGTGGTGTGTGATATTGATTGCTGGTAGGTGTGAGTCATCACACCCGGTATTGTATGTGGTTACCAGGGATTGAACCAGGGACCTTGCGCTTGCTAGGCAGGCACCAGAACCACTGAGCTAAAACTCCAGCCCTTATTCCCTATTTTTTGTTGCTATTATTTTCTTTAATTGAATTATGTATTGGTACACTTTATATATACATCATGATCATTTCAAAGATAAGAAGCCTTAGGGTGAGAGTTAACTGGATGTTTCAAGGAGTCGTCTGGTAAAAGGCAGACTTGAGGTTGAATTGAAACTTTAAATCACCTGTTTCCTCCAAAACACAGATCATAGAGCCCAGGTCTGTGAAAGTTTGCTCCTCAAATACCTTGAAGTTTTTGTATTTTAAACTTCCTTACTCTTACCCTACAGAAGCATTTAGAATAGTCAGGTATTTAGTGGGTGATCATTGTCTCTTCAATTTCAGAGCCTAGAAGAATAAGAACAATAACTAATGTTTATTAGTATTTCAGCATCACGCATTGTTCTCAGGACTACACAAGGATTACAGAAACTTTTTTATCAGATGAAACTCCAAGCTATCTACAGTTCAATTTCAGCTTGAATGTAGGTAACAACAAACCCCAATAACCAGCCACTATTCATACCTAATGAGTGGTTCTTTATGAGATACTTCTACATGCATTTTTCTTATTTGGTTCTGAAAAGATACTGTGATATTAGACATTACCATTTTATTCTCATTCTACGAAGAAAATGAATTAAACAATGTGTAAAATACTAAAGTAGATTTCACCTCAACAGATGTTGTCTTTACTACTCTTCACCATAGAAAGCCAAGAAATAGCTCTTACAATAGTTTTAGATCAACCAAAAATATTCACAGTTTACTGACATTATCTGTGGACTCCATATTTGTGGATTCAAGGAACTTCAGATTAAAAGTGATTGAGCTGGGCCTGGTGTTCATGCCTATATTCCCAGCACTCCGGAGAGGCAAGAGGATTGCTATGAGTTTGAAACTCACCTGGGCTACATAATGAGTTCAGAGCCAGCCTGAACTACAAAATGAGATCTTGTCTTAAAAATAAATAAATAAATAAATAAATAAATAAATAAATAAATCCAGTTGTAAATTTTTTTTTTTTTTTTTTTTTTTGCTTTTTGAGACAGGGTCTCGCTTTGTAGTTCAGGCTGGCCCTGAGCTCACTATGGTTCCCAGGCAAGCCGCCACGAACTCAGCAATCCTCCTGTCTCTGCCTCCCGAGTGCTGGGATTACAGGCATGAGCCACCATGTCCGGCATTGTAAACATTTTTTGTATCAAAAGTACAGATTTCTTTTTTCCGGTTATTATTTTCTAAACAACACAGTACAACTGTTTGTACAGCATATCCATTACATCAAATGTTGCACATAATCTAGAGATTATTAAGTATGCAGAGGTGCATCGGTTACCCATAAATATTGCACTATTTATATAAAGAAATTGATCATCCCTGAATGTTGGCATTACTGTGGTATCATAGAACCTGACCATCATGCTACCAGATTAAAGAATAGAGGTAGATGATTGATAGATAGATAGATAGATAGATAGATAGATAGACAGATAGATAGATAGATATCAAGTTTCCATGATATCTAGAATACCAAATTTTATGATGTTGATAACCTAAATTCCCAAGCAGAGATCGCAAGAGGACAAATGTCAGGTTATTTCTCTTGGTTTGAAAACACGAGCAGCTTGTGGGTGAATGCGCTGAAGCCTCCTTCCACGTGGAATGAAGGTGGTGTCCCTGAACCAGTTCGTCCACCGTGGCTACCCACGTGACATGAGAAGCACAGGCGCCTTCTGCAGGCCAGCGTGCTTGGTAATTCCCGGCTGTCTGAGAGATATTTGGCACATGCTCAGGGAGCTGACATCCAAACAATAAGTAATCTGGTTTTCAGTAAGATAATTACGGGGCAAAACTTCAGAGTCTGAGACCTAAACAGTCTGTTATGACACACTGCACAGACAGCACACCTGAGAAGCTTACCATCATGGGAAAACTATTATCTTTAATCACAAGTGTATGACAAAATTATTGTTTTATTTGTGAGTAGGCTTAAGTCCCCTGCTCTAAAACCACACTGTACCGGACTCACGCCATCGTTTTTAGGGCACTGCAGATCGAAAGGTTGGGGGGGGGGGCATTTTTCACCTGTAAATTTAGCTCAACATTCCCGCCGAGAGTGGGTTCCAGGTTCGCGGTCTCTCTCGTCTTTCTCCCCACGCCCCCCGCACTGGAGACGGAACTAGCGCCCCGCACATGCTGGGCGGGTCCCTCACTCCTGAGCTGCGCAGGCCAACCTCCAACTTTTGTCTCATCACAAAGCTCTCCTGTTTGGAGGAATTAGGCTGGAATTTCATACCGGTCTTTTCACCGCAGAACATCCTTTCAGCTTTTTACATAAAAATAAACATAGGAAGACGGTGTCACTCCAGAAGCCAGTAAAGAATGGGTGTTCTGTTCTCACCCCTGGTCACAAGCCCCTGACTCTGGAGAATTCGTGAGCCTGTCCATGACCTTCTTGAGAGCATTTTTGGAACTCTGTGCTAAAGGCAGCCAACTTAGAAATGGCAACTAATTTCTAAAGCCATATTGCCAATGTGCCTATAATACACACTTATGTGTGTCTCCCCAAAATTAATTTTAGTGTGATTTTATAGCATAAGGCTCAGTTCAAACTGCAGGAAACTGATTTTTCTTAAAAAGCAGTTCTCCTAAACAACGCTCTTCAATTCACTTCCTCTTTCCATGGCTTCATTGTCATTCTATTCATTAATTAGCATTGTATTTGTTGAGAGTTTTTGGTGAAAAATACTGTAGGGTAGCTCTGGGTAAAACAGCAAAGAAGTTTTTTAAACTGCACAGCGATGGACAAAAAAAAAAAACCCATCTCCTAGAGCTCATATTTACGTGGAGGAGAGGTGCATAAGTTAAGTAGATGACATGTTACAGAGTGGTCAATCCTGTCAAAATTAAACAAGAAAGAATATAGAGAATCCCAACACAGAAGGGCATGGAAGGTTGCAATTTTGAAGAGAGCTTGCAGAGACAGTTTTTAAGCAAATGACAACTGAATGAATTCCTGAAGGACTAAGTGAGCCACGTAGGTGTCCAGAGGAGAGCATTCCAGACACAGAGAAGATCCTGAGCTGTGTGAGTCCTGATAAATTTCAGGCACAGCAAGGTACCCAGTTGAGGTAGACCAGAGTGAGCCAAGAGGATCAGGAATCTAGATCGAGTTAGACTTTTCTGGTCATTATAAATGCTTAGAGCTCTAGACTTAAAATACTTCTTGTTAGCAGAGTGGCATAGACTGACTCGCATTCTGCAAGGTGTATGTGTGGAAATTAGACTAGAGGAGAAAATAAACCCAACTGATCACTCATCAAAAAACTGCATGTGGAGAGCACGGTGAAAGCCTCTCTGTTGCTGACTAGTGTTCCGTTGTACAGTTATTCCACTTGGTTTCTTTGTTTCTTTCGTGCTCAGAACCAAACCCAAGGATCCATGCATGTGAACCAAATGCTCTGCCCCTGAGCTAAAATCTCCAGCTAAAGTCAGTTTGTTGATCTGTTCACTTCTTGCTGGACATTTGAGTTGTTTTCCTATTGAGTATTTCTTGAGTAAAATAGCTGCATAAGGATGTCTAAGTTTACTGCAGATAATTCATTTTCATTCAACAGAGGTTCTTTGTAAATAATCAAAGAAATTTGAGCGTTACCCTTAAGGTAGTCATAAAATTTTGAATTTGGTATAATATCTTGGTCCTGGGGTGGTGGATTTCCTTGGCACGTAAATAAGCACCGTTCATCTGTAACCACTGTTCAAGCTTCCTCCCTAATACACTATTGCCTTGGCCTCCATGTAATGCACAGTCCGGTGAAGAACATAAAAATGAACATGAATTGAGTGAAGATGTGGTAGCAAACTCAAGGGACTCCTCGTTTAGAGAGACACAGTGGTCACCTCTGTGAATAGACTGAACAAGATGCTGCTAAGTGGCCACACAATGAGTTATATCACATTGGCGAATGAATGTGCTTAGACTACGGGAAAGTGCTAGGGTACATTCCTGAAACCCAAAGACGTCGTGTTCCTCCTTGTCAGTTGTGTCCACCACACTGTTGTGCATGTGAGTCACAAAACCACCTTCCCATGCCCTGAGTGATCACCAAGCATCTGTGGCTGGAGAACGTATGCATTTTCTCTGCTTCTGCCTATTTCTTTTTCACGTGACACACGAACACTCTCACAATTTTGTACACCACCATTTGTGCCTTTGTAAAATGTAAGCAACATCTGAGTGAGGTTGCTGAAATGTTATGGGAGATACTGTGTTTCCTGATCTCAAAGAGGTGATAGAAAAAGGATTAACATGAGAACATGGGTTTTCTTATCATGTCCATACATATATATGATATATATATATATATATATCATATATATCTATGACTCCAAACCCATATATTCCCTATTCTATCTGCTAGAAATAGATAGTTCAAGAAGGTTAAAAGGGCCAGAGATTTAGCTCAGTGGTTCCAGCACTTCCCAGGCAAGTTGCGTCTTTAATGCAGTCTCTGTTTCCCACAGGCAAGACGTACAGAGACACCTAATCACAGAAGGGCCCCTGCCCTCCCTCCCCAGAGTCTCACAGACTCCAGGCCCGGGGAGTCGCTTCCAACCCTTCTCCCGGCACTTGTCCCTCAGGTCCCCTCTGAGCATGCTCTTTCCTCCTCCAATGAGGAGTCGACCCAACTTCCTGAGCTGCAGGTGCTCTGCGGGCCGTTTTCAGAGTGCACTGACAATGCATCTGCCCGGACTCTTCAGTAAGAAAAAGGAAGGACAGAATTAACATGTAACATCTCTCACTTTTAAAATTACCCTTGAGCTGATTAAACTTCCCTGAGTCGATTAACTGGTTCCCACTGGCGCAATAAAATTACCAGAGAAGGGGTTGGGTAGAGGCGACCACTCTGGAACTAAGGATGCCAAAGAGTTCCTCTGCGAGCTCCTCCCTCGTAATTCCTGCCTTCCACTGCCAATTCCAGACAGCCCTTGCCAGGCTCCGTGTCAGCCAGCCCTGGGCAGGACAGGGATTAACAACAGTGTACGGAGTCTGGAATTCATCTTCCTGCTGCAGGCTGGGTGTCTGGCGAGCCCTGAGCAGCAGGCTGCAACCTTGTTCTCTAGTCAGACTTCAGCCTCAATTTCCTGCTTAGTATTCCAGCCCGCTGCTGGGCCTGGAATTTTGCCTAGAACCACCGCGGCCCGTTTGGCCGGGATGCCGCCCGTTGCGTGCCCTCGCCTCTGCCTCCCCCGCAGCTGGCAGCGCGCTCCCTGTCTTTCCAATGGCTGCCAGAGGTACCCTTCCAAACGTGCTTACACCCCAGAGCCATGACGCGGCTGACCTTTTCCGGCACTACAGATTGCACCGTTGGCTCTGGGAAGGGCCTTTCGGCTGAGAAAGTCCTCTAGCCTGTGCCCAGCTGGTCCTAGGTCTCTTCCACACTCCCCCTTGGCCGGCGCTGGCATCCCTGACAGACGGAGCCCACCCAAGCGACAACGGCCCCAGCTCACGGACAAGCTCACTCATGTGCAACGGGACCCCTTCCTTGGCCCTCACCCAACAGAGCAAGTCGCTACAAGAACTAGACTGCGGAGACTTCAGGGCGCCCACACGTACTCTCAGGGTCGGGGGCTCGCGGGAAACTGGACGGAGTTGCCCCCTTCATGTTGAGGCTCACGTGGCAGGACACGCGGCAAGAACTAGAACCATCCTTCTGTGTGCCTAAGTCTTCACCTGGGAGCACACAAGCATACATTCAAGGAATCCTGCCACTTTAAAATACGTAAGAATCCAGTCAAAACCTAATCACTGAGTTCTGACTAGATATCTAATAACAGCATAATAAGTATTCAATAAGTATTTATTTAACTAATGAATAAGTTTAACAAGTGGGAAGCTGAGTTGTAGGGGCTACTCGAGCACTCGGTCAAGCGGTAACGCAGGAACTGCACCTGGATTCTGTGACAAGACGGAGGTGAACCCTTCTATCACTCAAGAGAGGCTTCAGCTATTAAATAACCTGATAAAAATGGTAGCGTTTTCATGTCCTTGGCCCGTAGCATGGGAAGGGATGAGGAAAAAGCGAGGCCTCTCTGGAAAAAAGGCGGAAAGAAGCACAAATATAAGATGGGAAGTCACAGGAAACTCCTTTGCAGTTTTCCTGGAACTCACCCTGCCCCTCCTCTCTTGGGACTTCTGCAAAGGAGGTTTAGAGGAAAAGCTCTTTCCGAAATGTCCAATGTTCTGGCAAGAACATGACTCCATTAACGTGCCAACACCAGCTGTGCCGGCCTGCCATCATTTACACTTTAATTAAAAGGAACCCCTTTGATCAGCCGGTCTGATTGCCTTGCTGCTCAAAATGTGATCCACAGAAGACCCAGGGCATCTGCGTCACCTGGAAGTCGGTGAGAAATACAGAATCTTGGACTCACTCACATCTAAACACAGGGAACCTTCGGTTTCCCCAGCTGCCTGGGTGATCTACCAGCACACTGAGGTGAGGGTGGTGGGCACTGCCGAGGACAGGAAAGGATGGCAAAGAAGCTTTCTGGGCACAGTTCATAAGGCTCCAGGAGCCGGGAATTCCCATGTCCCCCGAACTCACTAGTGTACGAGGCCTTGGTGTGACCACAGGCTGGCCTGATGGAGCTGACAGCTGCTGTGGGGGGTTGCTGTCCTGGGGTGCTGGGCGAGGTAGACGCCACAACTTCAGAGGCACCTGGAGTACACCCGGGCACAGGAAGAACCTGGTAATTAGGTGCCAGTGAGTGTATGGCAGAAGTCCCAGTCTGCCAGTCCACACCCTGTGAAATGCAGAATTGTGCAAGAGATGCTCTGCTCTGAATAATTGAATAAACTTCTTGATTTTGCTTAATCCATTGACACCAAATTACCTAGGCTGTGGCTCCTTAAATATAATTATCTATGTTTAACACTCGGCTGAAAGTTGCATTCCAACCTTCTTTTTTCATATATATACATATATATATATGTATATAAAAATATATATATTCTCATATATACATATATACGTATATATGTATATATATTATCTTTATTGGTACATTGTATATACACATCATATCATGATCACACTCAATATTGGGAATTTTTACCAGCATATGACACAATTTAATTCTCATTTTTCCCATTCCCCTACCCACCCCACAATCCCCCACTCCTTAACTACCTAAGTTTTGTTTCCCTTTTTTTTTTTTTTTTTAATTACCATCCCTTTTTTTTTCTTTGTAAAACCCCAACGGTAACTAACATCTTTGGCCGGTAGGGGGCAGAAGGGCAGCAGAACAGGGCTGGGCCACTAACCACCGGCTTCCTCCCTCCAGGGCAGGTGTAACCAATCACAGTTAGAGATCTGCTGTTCCACAGGACAGGGAAGGAAAATGGCTCTGATTGAGAGGGGAGCTTCTCAGAAAGAGCCGGGGATTCCAGAAGAGGGAGTGCCAGGAAGCAGTGAGCAATGAAGCTGAGGGAAATGTGTTTTGATTGTGCCCTGGGTTGAGCAGGTCTTAGAAAACCCCAAACCCAGCTTCCAGGCCTCGTAGAAAGACCCCAAACAGCTACAATCCAGTTCGTTTTCAAAAGTAGCTCAGCATGCATCCTTCTTCTCCCTCTCGCAGAGAAAGCCCCTTGTTTCTCCCTGAAGAGTGAGATGAAGGCTTGGCAAGCCTACCCATAATGCCACAAGAACTCGTGTGTGTGTGTGTGTGTGTGTGTGTGTGTGTGTGTGTGTGTGTGTGGTGTCATTGTTGTTGTTGTTGTTGGGCCATATTGCACTGTGTCGTGACAGAAGAGTCCCCCCACCCAAGCACTAAAGTGGGTAAGTCTGATGTTCATCAACAGACCCATCACCCCAACCCCGTCTCCTACTGGGCAACATCCTTAAACCCTGGCAGGAATTCGGAATCCAGCCTTAGGACAAGTTCCTGGATAAAGATACCATGAGTCCAGGTATTTACATCTGAATTCTAGATTCCCAAATAATGTTTACAAATAAATCCTCCTCCTGTGATTTCTTTTAACAGAAATCTGGCTTCCCCTGCATCGCCAAATTTTCTGAATGCCAAATGTTCACTCCTGCTGTTCTGGTTCTTAGATAACAGTGAAGCCAGTGGAAGAATACAGTCGCCATAAACACACTCTCTCCTGGAGATAGCCACACCGCCTGAGTAATGGATACATGATTTCTTAGGCATGAAGCCAAGAAAAAAATGAAATATACAAGTATGCTTCAGGAGGGGCCCTTATTAAGATCAAGGAACTCCTAAGTAAGGAAAAGCTCATCCTTAGTTGTCATCCTCCTATCTTCCTTTCAACATTTCTGGCCGTTCTGATTTTTCCCAAAGTTTTTGTAGTAAGAACATTAGCAGGGCCAGAGGTTTGGCTCAGTGGTTCCAGTGCCTGCCTTGCAAGCGCAAGGTCCCTGGTTCAATCCCTGGTAAGCACATACAACAATACTGGGTGTGGTACGCCCACTGGCAATCAGCACCTCATACCACAGATGCCGGGCTTGGTGGCTCAAGCCTGTGATCCCAGGACTCCAGAGGCAGAGGCAGGAGGATTGCTGAGCTCAAGGCTTGCCTGGGCTACATAGTGAGCTCAGGGCCAGCCTGAACTACAAAGGGAGACCCTGTCTCAAAAAAAAAAAAAAAGGTTAATTTGTGTTGTAGCAACTTACTTCATCTAC
The DNA here is from genome assembly GCA_004025085.1 of Thryonomys swinderianus. Lineage (NCBI taxonomy): Eukaryota > Metazoa > Chordata > Mammalia > Rodentia > Thryonomyidae > Thryonomys > Thryonomys swinderianus. Next base: position 8,254 of record PVIC010037704.1, on the reverse strand, counting down.
ATGACTTTTAACTGGGCCCTTAACTCCATGAGGGTCTGAACAGGTGGATAGAATTGCATTATTTAGTAAATGTTAGCTCAGAGAGTATATGAAATAAAGTATGTACATTTAATTCTAGATGAAGAATGTTCCTTGAGACATGTTCTTGATTAAAACTCCCAGCAATTTAAATTATAAATTCAAGTCTTGTTTTAGCTATTTCACCAGAAGTTTAAAAACTTAACTGGATTGTGCAATAATGAAAAATGCCAATACTCACTTGGGACTTGAAAGGTCTCGGTGATAGACAACCTTGTTTAAATATCCTCCTTCTCCTGTAAGGTGTCACAGTTGAGTCATTCTGAGATACAGAATGGCAAAGTAAAAATCATAATTAGAAGGATTCGGCCCCAACTGGATCTGGAGGCTGGGTCTTAAAAACTGAATTATGTTTCCACTTCATGATTTACATCTGTTTACATCATAATTCTTCACAATTTTGCACCATTAAACCTTTATGAGTCTTTTGAGGCCTACTGTACCCTCTTAGAATAATATTTATAAATAACCCAAAATAAAAAAGGACTATATGTAGAATAAATTATATTGAAGTTTTAAAAAGCAACAGTGTGATAATACAAATGCTTCTTTATTATCTATTAAGTAACAAGACCTTGTGCCAAGATCTAATAACTACTGCCATTTAGTGGTAATAAATATATATACAAATAACATGATAATATTTGATTTCTTTTGGTGCCAAAGTACCAAGTACAATGTTGTTAAACTAATGTGGGTTCGCAGCTAACATTTTTTTTTCTTTTCTTTTCTTTTTTTATTTTTTGAGACAGGGTCTCGCTTTGTAGTTCAGGCTGGCCCTGAGCTCACTATGTAGCCCAGGCAAGCCTCAAACTCAGCAATCCTCCTGCCTCTGCCTCCCGAGTGCTGGGATTACAGGCATGAGCCACCACGCCCGGCGCAGCTAACATTTTTGATTAAAGGAAATGCCAAATATCGGGTTTAGGGTAATGAAAAGAAAGATGTAGATTTTTCCCACACAGGCCCATGGACCACTGACCTCTACTTGTTTCTCTTGAGCAGAGCCTGTGTTCTACTGAAAATTAGAATTTTAGGATCTATTTATTCCTTCCTTACCAGTAGCTGAAAACTCTTATTAACACGATATTCTCAAATAGATGAGGATTTGCCTCCTAAAATATTACATGACAGTTTTAATTCAGACCTTGTCGAAGCACAATAAAACGCACATAATGGAAGCATGCTCTAAAAGGGTTTTCTACCTGTGATATTTCAGCACTCCATTACTAGAGCTTATTATCTATCCTTTTAAAAGTGCTTCCTCCTCACTTAAATTTCCCTACTTTGTGAATAAATGAAAATGAAAATTCAAACCAGTCTTCTCTAGGAACCTAGTTTGTCTTGTTTAAACCCTCCTGTATTCTCGGAGTTCTTCTTTATCTTATATGACCACTAGATGGCGCTAAATGGTTGATATTTTCTTTCTGCCCAAAATCCCGCCCTGGGTTCCCCACCTAAAAATTGATTTGGAATTGAGAAAGATTATCTGGCAACTTTATCCATACACACACTGAGAGTTGACATCTCTTTCTGAAATGAATTAAAGTTTTTTTTATTCTCTTTTATTTTATCTTTTAAAGACCATTACCTCATTTTACTCTTCCTTTGATTCTCCAGGGCCTTTTTCAAGTGCATTAGAACTTCAGCAGTTCAAGATGTTTCACACCAATTAGGGCCACCTTCGCTAAAACGTTCTGTGCCTTTCCTGAAAAAGCATGATCCTCGGGAAGCTCTGCTGCCTGCTGGTGCTGGCAACAGAAGCATTTTTAGTGTAGCGCAATGCACATGTTAAAAGCCTTCCTGTCGAGGGACCTAGATACTGTCCTGCATTGCCTCAGGGAAATCACATTTATGGGCTTGCACTTCAGCTGTGGGTCATAAACAGGATAAGGGCTGCTCTCAATAAAAGATTGGACCAACATATTCCTCGGTGATACAAGATTTGTAAGGATATTTTTAAAGTGCAATAAAATGTAACTGTGTTTTAAAACTGTCTCTTGAAATAAGCACATTCATCATACTAGCGACTGAAGTAACACTCACAAGCACAGTAAATATGCATTCTCAGAAGCAGTGAAATGCTGCTGCTATACTTCCTCTGGGTAAAAACCCGTTGCTGTTAATATTTGTGACTTTGTATATACAGTGTAGGATGGATGGTTAAGAGAATCAGTGATTCTGTTTATCACTTTGATCTGGAGGAAGGAGTCTGGGTGGATCCTTTCAGGGCCGTGCGAAGACCAGCGTGGCTGCTTCCCTCTGCCCCTCCTAGAGCTGTACCTGGCGAGCCTTTCTGGACAGTGCGGGTCCGATCCCTCATTCTAAATATTCACCCCTCCATTTCTCTCCCAGGCCAAATTTGTATTTAGTGTCCCCCAGTCTAAAATTTCATTCCTGGAGGTAGCTACTGATCTTAAAATATTTATCACATCTCCTAAAATTTAAATTGTTAAGAACACAAAGCTTCTAATGCCGTGGGTTCTTTTCAGACAATTAGAGAAGAAATACAAGGGAGAAGACCCTCTTTCTTAAAAAAATATGATTTTATTGGTACATGCATGGGAGATCATGCTTAATTTTTCTTCCTGCTCTCCTCATTAAGGGCAAAGGTGCCTGGGTCTCTTCAGAGACAAGCAGCTAGGAAAGGAACACGGACTGGCATTCGACAAAAAAGAAACACACTTCGGTGAATTACAGAAGGCTGGATCAGAGTTTGTCTCGCTCCTTGGTTTCCTTGTGATTGTTTGCTTGCTTACTGAGGAAGGATGTATCTCCACCCAAAGATACATACATCGCCTCCAAAGGCTCGGCTGCCATGTGTAATATTCCCCGCTGGCAGCCAAAGTCTCAGAGCATGGGAGCTCACGCAGGTGGCGACCCCAAGATTCTCTGGCACACGTGGCTCTAGGGGCTGGGAGGCAGAGTCCTTCTCCCGGGCATGCAGGGAAGGAGGGGGCCCTCTGCAGTATGTGCTTAGTGTTTGATCACAGTAGCTCTTTGGAATGTTCCAGAGCACTTTCCCACCTAGCGAGAGGAAAGTAAGGCATCACCTCGTTCCCTGGAGGGAAGACGATGAGAGGAAAAACGGAATTGCCTTCCATTTCTGATATATTTGTCATCCTAATGCTGCGGAGGCGTACTTTGTCCCCAAAATTATTCATCTAAGAGTGGGGGAAACACTTTCAAAGGTTCATTTGGTTAAATGCTTTTTAGACATTTATTTTAAATTGAGTCCACCACTTTATTTTTCTCCAGTACTCTACAAATTAACTTAGACTTATTGGCTTTGGTAAGAAAAAGAGATGGAAAATGGTAATAATGGTAGAAAGAAAGGTAATAAAAATATGGACCAGAAGCCTGAATCTTGGAAGAGTTTACTTACTTTACAACAAAGAGGATACGGTACAGGCAATAAATTGTGTGTGTGTGTGTTATGCATTTCACGTACCAGTTACTTCATATTTCAAGAACTGTCTTTTAGAAAACCTATTTTCTTGGAGGTAGAATCCTCGTTTTCTAGATCCCCTTGACTACGACCGCTTGCCTTGAATGTCTCTGGGGTTCCCGTCTGTCCCGCTTGTGCGTTGAGACTACCAATCAGTCAGTACGGCTTCACTCTCACGACCTCTCACCTGGGACTCCATAAGGATCGCAGTGTTCTCACCACGGTCTGCTTGGGCCAGACAGCTGGATCCGCCATTCACCTGAGTGTATGCCAGGAGGGGAACGTGTACTACATTTCAGGGAAAACAGACTGATTTGTTCAGGTGTGAGCAGCAGCTTTGTCCCAGCTGCCAGAGCATTCCAGTCCAGCAAGATGTTCCAGGAAAAAAAAATATAATTTTGGAACCAGCCGGTTCAGCTGTAGGTAGGAGAGGCCGCTTAATTACTCTCAGGTGGTCAAAGCAGGGTCCGCGGGAGCAACCTAGCTGCTCAGCAGCCAGAGGAGCCTGGAGCGGGTAGGCAAACCCAGCACCTGAGCCATTGTGGAAAGTAAGATACGGAAAGTGAGGGAAGGCGTGGGGCTGGATCTGGTTCACCACAGAAGATACTAGAAAGTGCCAGATCTAAATCGAAGGCAGAGAAGGAAGGAGCCACTAGGTGGAGGGGCACAGCAAACCTGAATCCCATTTGTCTCAGATTCCCGAAGATCTTATCGGCCACTCTGTGCTATTTTACTGTCTGCATTCCTGCCTCTCTCCTGCCACTTCCTATTACTTTATCTCTCACTTGAAAAGGCTTCATTGTTTAATAATCAGCAGCATTTCTACTAATGAATCCAAGTCCAATTTTTTCAGTTGCAAGACAAGTATGTCCTGAAACGGCTTTCTCCTTCACTCTGCAGCACAGAAACACCATCAAGGCGGAGGGCGATGGAAGGGAGACACCACAAGGAAATACATGACACAGCGAATTGGCTTTCCCAAAACTTAGTTGATCTTGCAAAATTTCACTCAGTTGCATTCAGTGGAAAACCAATTCCCCCCTGCTGTGCCCTTAAACTGTGTCTTACTCTGAAAAAGAATCTTTCATGGCTAAAGAAGATAATTTTAGTGCTTCAACTTTACAGGCAGGAGCCTGTACTCCCGAATTCCACAAGGAAACCTAACATGGTTAAGCGCTAGCTTTCAAGTTCATGGGCTCCAATGATGACAAAAGAGAGGATTCACCTGAAATTTATAAGCTAAAATAACACCGAGGTCATGAAAAACGCAGCATTGGAAAAGGAAGAAAGAAGATAAAAATCTATCAGTAGGGGGGAAAAAAGAGTTATAGTTCATGGCCAAGGTTTCTCACAGAGCTGTATCTTCAATGAAGTCTCATCGAGAGGAGAGCTGGGTCCAAATGTCAAATGTGTCACTAATGACAGTCTGTCTAAGGTGGCATTTACATGCACGAACTAGCTAAGCTCTTTGACATGTATGAAAATCATTTTAGTTCTAAGAACAGATTAAATTCACAAGAGCCTTGTTCTCTCCCATGTATTGCCAAACAGCTGGCTTAACTGATTCTTTTTTACCGCTCTCTAAGCATAGGATAAATAATCATATGTATATTCAGAACACAAAGGGAAAAGCAATAATGCCTGAAGAATTTGAATGAGGCTAAGCCAAAGCCTCAGGCACTGTTTTTGAGAATATAGTGAGGACCAGACAGGAAATATGATCAATGTCATTCACCATCGCATGGCAGTTGGTCTTAGTCAAGACCCCAAATGCTAATTTTATTTACCTTTCTCACCATTGAAACTAATTAATAGGATTCCTCATTTGCCTCATAAACATGTGTTAAAGAATCAAGCAGCATTCTGAATTCCTGGAGTGGAAGCGGTGTCCTAAGGGCAAGACTTATCAAGATTTTTAAAACTTGCTTTAGATTTATATATTTTCTATCATCTAATGTATAATTCCCCAAAAGAGAGGGATTATAGTTAGTGGACTTAAAAAAAAAGTACAAAATAAAATACTAATAATAAGAAAACTTGAATTAAATGTTAAAGGAAGATATTTTACTAATTTGAAAATAACGACCTTAAGTCTTCTATGTAGAGTATAGCTGACATTGTCTGGCACCATTGGGGCACTGTAATTAGCATCAGTCATGGTAGAAATAGATCTTTAACAATTTTTAAGTTCCTAGGAAAATAACCTGAAATACAAAAGGAGATTTAAGTTCAAAGATGTTCAACAAACAATATTTTACAGCAATAGAAAAATTGAAGGCAATTTTGATAGCTCCTAACAGTGCAGCTGAGCAAATTACAGTACAAATTTAGAATCCTAATTATATAGTAAAAGTCATGCTTATTTTCCAAGAAGCAGTGGAGGAAAGTACTTCTAATATAATGCAATCTTAAAAAAAGCAGAATGCAGTTTACAGAATACAAAATGACACAGATAGTGTTACCTTGACCGTGTTTAAAGACTAATATAGAGAAAGACAAAATGATTTATGTAACAATAATAATAGTGGGTATGTTTGGCTCACAGAATTGAATGTTTTTCTGTTCAGTTTTGTCCATTTACATTGCTTTTTATCTTAGTTTTTTTTTTTGAGTACTTACATTTTATTTTGCAAGTTAGAGTAGCTGGGTAACATGCATGAGGCTCTGGGTTTGGTCCTCAGTGCTCCAAATAATAATGACAACAACAATCACGGTGCCCAAATCAAAGATAAAAGGAACCAAAAAACTTCTGAAAATAGATCCAGGACACATGCCGTTGTCCTAGCCAATCAACAGCAACACAAGAAAGAAAGTGTCTTCGTGGAAGTTTCACTGCAGAAACTAATCTAACCTTGAGACTGTCAGATCATTCAGGTAAAGTCACTGACCAGAGCTGGTTTGAGTTATTCAACTTGAAAACCACCTCCAGGTTGTAGGGAAATGAGAAAAGGGAAGTTCATTCAGGCTTCTGAAGAAAGACTTGAAAAGTTAAATATGTTTCGTCTGGAAAAAAAAAAAAAAAGATTGGGAGGTGATCTCATTTCAGTGTTTGGATACCTGCAGTAGATATTCCTGGCCCAAGGATGTGACCTGTCCTACCCACTCAGAAGCAATAGGAAACTGCAGAAGGAGAGGGTTACATTAGAAAGATTTCCTCTCAAAGATAATTATGTGTTTATTCCAGTTTTAGTCTGAGTGACAGGATTACAGTCCCCTCTGCATCTGTAATCCAGGGAGAATAATGCTTGCCACGTACGTTCTAATGGATATAACATCTGTAAAATACTTTGAGCCCTTCAGATGAAAGATGCCATGTGAATGCAAAGAATTATTGTTATTATTTTTGTCTTCTGCTTTCCCTATTGGTATGAGTTTCCTTGTGACATTTATGGGACCCCTCCAGCCAGCCAGCTGCTCTATAACGTGCTATCCCAGGGATACTTTAAATCCTTCACATGGTTCTGATCTTCCGCAGGACAAGAGCAACTTAAACCTTCACTGTTTGTCCTGAAGGAAAAAGAAGGAGTCACAGCATTCGTCCAGAAGTGAGGGATTAAGGTTCACCTAACAACCACATCCAGACTAGGTTTTGAGCATGTTTCTTGGGTTTTCTGTATTTCCTTCGAATGCAGAAGGCAGAGGTTTGGAAGCAGGTCCTTCTGTGATTTGTCTTTGAAGAGTGTCCATTCGAATGCAGTTAGAATTCCTGAAGAACCTCTTCCAACTACAGAATCTTAACGCACATTAACTTACTTTTTAAAAGCTGTTTTGTTTATTAAATAACAACACATGATTATCATAAAAAAATTGGGTTAAGAAAAGTTAAAAGAAAAAAATCCTAACAGAAACCATCACTATTGGTAGCCTGGTGTACTGTTTAGTTGCTTTATTTCAGTGAATATGTGCGCACCTATCCATGTGTCTGTTTATAGACTTCATCTTATTTCCTAAGTGTTTTCCCAGCCTTCTAAAGTTTCTTCACAAGCTCAGATGATCAGAGTGGTATAAGTTTTCACATTTTACCTCTCCTGTTTTTTCATAGAAGCTGCACTTTAAATGCAAAAAACTATCCAGAAGTTATTTTAGATCTTTCAGTGTATATTTGGTTCTGAAAACCACCCTGGCAGATGGAGCAGAGATTTATCAACCTATCAAACAAAAGCAGACCCAGGGCGGGAAGCCCCTCGGGTCGCGCTTCTCTCTCTCAGCGGCTCAGGCACAGGACCCCAGCCAGCCGGGGACGCAGCCCTCTCCGGGCTTCCCTGAGCCCACCGGTACTCGGCCTCCGTGGGCAGTGCCTACTGGACAGTCGCTTTCTACATCGTTCGTCTCTCTTAGAATGTGCTAAAATAGTGGAAGAAAAAAGGTTCCTTAAACATGAGAAAGTGGATACTTTGTAGGGTTAAAAAAAAAAAAAAAGAAAAGAAAATATCAGCACTGTCATTTCCGAAACACGTGCACTCCTGAGCTGTATTTAGCCCTCTTTACACGCACAGTGTACTTCTGTATGCTTATCATTTTTCATCTGGTTTTGGCATTTACCTTATTTGTCAGAGGAAATACCGACCTCACAGGAGGAGAGTGAAGCCCAGAGTGATCGGACTTGCCGAACCCACTCCGAGAACCAGGCTTCCTGCTTCCATCTGCTGCTTCTCCCACGCCCTCATTGCTTTCCGATTTGTATTTACCCCTTATTGTCCTGCTTTTTTTCTTTTTTTTTTTTTTTTTTTT
>PVIC010037703.1:0-17930 GCA_004025085.1 Thryonomys swinderianus | reverse complement strand
TTTACCCATGTCCCTACACACCCATAACCCCCACCCCTTATATACAAGCTCTTTCATTTTCTCTCCAAATCATATTTATTCTTTCTTTTTTAATTAAATTCTTTATTGGTAAAATTTATATACATCTCAAAATCACGTATAATATTGGGGGATTTGTACCAGTATATAATACAAGTTAATTCTCATTTTTACCCATATCCCTACCCACCCACACCTCCCCACCCCCTTTATACATACTCTTTTATTTTCTTTCTGAATCATATTTGTTCTTTCCCCTCATTACATTCCCACACCAAATTTCCTATGGAAATTTCCCACTCTATAAAAGCTGTCATACTTTGTGGAACTCATTTGCATCTACAGGTGTTCATGTCAAAGAGAATTCTTTTCCCTCATTACGTTCCCACACCAAATTCTGTTTGAATATTACCTATTTAAAAAAATTATCATACATTCTAGAACTCATTTACATCTACAGGTTCTCATACCAAAGACAAGATATGGTATTTGCATATCTGTGCTCTGTTTATTTCACTTATTAGTGTGTCCTCCAGGTGTATCAATTTGCATATAAATGAAACTTGTCGTTCTTTATGGCAGAGTAATACTCCATTTCATATATATGTGTGTGTATACACACACACACACATATATACATATATATATATTTTTTTTAAGTCTTCTTTATCCATTCTCCATTTGATGGGCATTTGGGTTGTTTCCAAGATTGAGCTATCACGAACTGAGCTGCTATGAACAAGGGTGCACATCTGTCTTTCTAATGTGATTTTTAAAAATTATTTTGAGTACATTCCTAGCACGGGAATAGCAGGGTCAAATGGAACCTCTAGTCCTAGTTTTCTGAGGAATCTCCACACAGATCTCCACAATGATTGCATGAGTCTACAATCCTACCAACATTGGAGAAAGGTTCCTTTCTCCCTACAGCAAAACAGGTTAGGTAAAACTCTTGGAGACACTGGCTTAGGCAGAGACTTTATGAATAAAACCTCTATAGCACAAGAACTAGCAGAAAGAATCAACAAATGGGATCTCATCCTACTAAAAAGTTTCTGCACAGAAAAAGAAATCACTGGCACCATTAAAAGACAACCAATAACATGGGAAAAAATCTTTACTAGCTGTTTGTCAGACAAAGGGCTACTATCTAGAATGTATAAAAAACATAATCAAATCAGTCCCCCCACATTCAAAGACTCAATTCAAAAATTGGCATCTGAAATGAACAGACAGTTCCCAGAGGCAAAAGTCAAAGCAGCCAAGAAGCATGTGAAGAAATACTCAACATAACTGGTCATTCAAGCGATGCAGATGAAAAAAACACTGAGATTTCATCTCACTCCACAAAGAATAACTACTATTGCAAAATCAACCAACAATAAGTGCTGGTTTTAGTACCTTTAATATAACTTGGAAAAACTTGGTTATCCTTTTCCTTAGAGTAACACCTAAGGAACCTAGAGCCATAAGTAAAAATTCTATGAAAAATACCTTGTGAAATCAACTTATCGTTAATAATATAGTGTTACATTTAAAATGTGCTTCACAAGAAGTTGTTGAAATTCACCAAATATTAACATTAAAAGCATCCACCAATGCTCAAGCTCTTTAATGAAATTGAAAGGGAAAAAGTGCTCCTAAATTCATTCCTGGCAGGTACCATTACACTGCATCCTAAACCAGATGAGTATCCTGCCAAAAAGGGAACTATAGACCATTCTCTTTCATAAATATCAATGCAAAATTCCTCACGATTGTGGCAAAGAGCCATGAATCATCAAACCCAAGTCATGACTAAATAGGCTTCTTTCAAGGATGCAAGCATGGTTCAACATACACAAATCAAAAAAAACATAATGTGTTACATAAATAAAAACAGACAAAAATCACACAATTATCTCAATATAAATAGAAAAAGGTTTTGAAAAATCCAACATCATTTTATAATAAAAATACTAAAGGAATATGTATAGAAGGACTTTATCTTAATCCCATAAAGACCACTTATGAAAAATCTACTGCAACTTCATATTAAATGGAGAGAATTGAAAGTTTTCCCTCTAAAATCAGAAATAAGACAGGATATCTGCTAGCACCATTCCTGCTCAACATAATATTCAAAACATTGCAGTGACAACTAGATAAGAAAAAGAAATAAAAGGAAATACATAGGAAAGGAAGAAGTGAAAGTATTATTTGTAGATGACATGATCTTCTACATAGAAGACAAAAAGGTCCACCAAATTAAAAATTAATAATCAAATTCAATAATGTTCTGAATTCAAAATTAACTTACAAAAAATAAATAACCTATACACTAATAGTGAACACACTGGGAAAAAAATTTAAAGAAGTACTATTCAAAATCACACCAAGATAAATTAAATATGTGAGAATTAATCTAAGGAAGTGAAAGAGTACAACAATGAAAACTACAAAGGGGACATCAAAAAATAAGAAGAAATTTTCTGTTTCTTATATAGGCATGGCCAATACTGTTAAAATGATCTTACTTCTGAATTTGATACACAGATTCAATGCAGGAGCAATCAAAATACCAAAAAGATTATTCACAGAACTTGAAAAAAGACATTTCTAAAATTAATATGGAACCAGAAGATATAATAGCAAAAGCAATCTTGACTAACAACAGCAAAGCAGGGAAATATCACAATCCTGGACTTGAAGTTATATTACAAAGCCGTAGTGATAAAAAACAGCATAGTTCTGGGCCGGAGATTTAGCTCAGTCGTTCTAGCACCTGCCTCACAAGCATAAGGCCTGAGTTTGATCCTGGTAACCGCATACAATGCTGGGTATGGTGACTCATGCCCACCAACCATCAATACCACATACCACAGTGCCGGGTGTGGTGGCTCATGCCTGTCATCCCAGCACTCAGGAGGCAGACACAGGAGGATTGCTGAGTTCCAGGCTTGCCTGGGCTACATAGTGAGCTGAGGGCTGGCCTGAACTACAAAGTAAGACCCTGTCTCAAAAAAAAAAAAAAAAAAAAACCAGCATAGTCCTGGCACAAAAGAAGACATGAAGATAAATAGAATAGAATACAGGATATTCAAACAACCCTAAGCACATTCACTATTCGATCTTTAACAAAGAGACCAAATACATAGACTGAAAGAAAGATAGCCTATTTAACTACTGTATGCAAAGAGCTGGCAACAAACTCAAAGATGCTCTCTCTGGACAAAGATAGAATGTAAAAACAATAACTTCAACAAAGTGAAATATCACAACTATGTTCCATGAGTTCATAGTACAGCATTACCAAGAAGCAAAAAACAACTGAGGGAAAAGTCAACCATTTTTTCTGACTTTCCCAAATAAACCGTTTCACTGGGTAAAGAAAGATAGTGGAGGGGAAGCTTCTCTTCCTAGAAGTATTCCATCCAGTGAAGGAGAATTGAGTATTGTCACTTGGAAAACCTAGATTTAATTAACAGATCTAGTCATTGATCATCCATAGCTGCTAACATCAAGAAGTGACATCTCTACACTCTGATGGAATACTTCAGTACTGCCTAAAAACAATTAATCAAACTTCAATGTGCTTAAGCTTCTAAGTCCATCTACCAAGTTATAGAATATATGTATTTAGAGAGACATGCTTGTTGACACCTGGGACATGCAGTCACAATAATACAGAATTTGAGAAACCATAAGGCAGGAAATCAATTGATTTGACAAATTAATTATAAGAAGACAAAAAAGAGGCCCTATCCATTTATTGAAAAGACTTTAAGGAGATAATCATTCAATAGAAATGTATAGGTCTCGTATTCATTCAGACTAATCAAAAATTATGTTTGAAGCAAATGGAAGTTGCAACTATTATGGGTATATGTGTATGCATTTAACAAAGGCTTGTGTTCTAGAGAACTATCGAGAGGTGAGATAGTATCTGTAGTTTGCTTTAAATAATATAAAGTGATGGACTGGGGATTTAGTTTAAGTGGTACCACACCAACCTTGGATGCACAAGGGCCCAAGTTCGACCCCTGGTACCACAACAATAATAATAATATTATAAAGTGGAAATTGGAAGGTGGTGTAGAAATGAAAAACTGATCATCAATTAAAAGCACTATTAAATCTTTGAGGTAGAACATGACAGTTCATATTTTTTCTGCTGTTTACATTTAAAATTTTCCATAAGTGCTATAAAGCAATATAAAATAAAATATATGTTAAGAAAGTGAACATGAAAGATAAATCATAATTATTAGACTATTGATGAGTGCTTTGACAAAAATTTGTTTTATGCACATCACTACTGAAGGTAAAGTATCTAAAGCCACTAATGTGAGTCGTTCAAACATTCATTGATAAAAAAAATTCCACTACCAGTTGTTTTCCACAAATATTGCTGATGATGGCTCTGAGTTTGACAGCTGAGTTCTAATCTCCCATTTCCCTCTGGATATCTATGTGAAGTAGAACAAACTATCAACTTCTATGTGCTACACAAACAACCAGAGAGCTTTTCAAAGCAATGTATCGACCTGTACTTGAAAAAGTAGGCTTCTTTTTATTCCAAACCACTAGAAAAACTAGACAAAAACTAAAAAAACTTGAATAGCCAATAAATGACACACTTTAGAAATCAGAAATTATAATAAATTTAATTGCTTATATTCTCAATTGCTTTATATTTAATAATAAAAATTTATGGGCTAAAGTGTTTTAATCTGATACACATATAGAGTTTGCAGCAATCAAATCATGGCAATTAACATTTTCCTCTCCTTAAACATCAAAAAATCTGATGAACACATAATGATTGTAGGTATACATGTGGTGCACAATAATATTTCAATACATTAATATAATATCCACTGATAAAATCTGGGTAATCAGTGTTCCATCTCCTTATCATTACGTAGTATTTGGTACCTTCAAGCTCTTTTCTTTTACTTATTCATTAAATATATTATATTCTCAAATCTTAGTACAGTGTCTGGCACATAATAAATACCCTAAAGTTTGTAAAAGGATGGATGAATAGGAGATTGAGGGATACATTAATTTTATATAACTGGATGCCATGTATGTTTAGTAAATGTCAATGTAGTTGACTTAAGACTAGGCATATTTATACCTAAATTTTAATACAACTTTTAGCTATCATTCAATTTTTCTACTGATGAGGGGCTCTGTAAAGTTAACATATATAAAAATTAATGGGCCAATATGTACACCCATGTTCATAGCAGCTCAGTTTGTGATAGCCCAATCTTGGACTCAGATGTCCCTCAACTGGAGACTGGATAAGGAAGATGTGGGTTTTTAAAAAAATAAAATGGAGTATTACTCTGCCATAAAGAATGACATGTTTGAGTCATTTATATGCAAATGAGCACACCTTGAGGACACACTAATAAGTGAAATAAATAGATCGCACATATGTAAATACTGTATCTTTTCTTTGTTATGAGAACCTGTAGATGTAAATGAGTTCTAAAATGTATGATAGATTTTGTGAAATAGGAAAAACTCAAAGGGAATGTGATAGAAGAAATAATGAAAAGAAAGAATAATTATGATTTGAAAAGAAAAAAGAAAGCACATTTATATAGTGGTTAGGGGTTTTGCGGTAGGCTGGGATATGGGTAAAAATGAGAATTAACTCACGTCATATACTGGTACAGTTTCCACAATGTTGAGTGTGATTGTGAGCTGTATGTAAAAGGTACCAATAAAGAATTCAATTGAAATAAATTTTGATGGGCCAGGTATATAGCTCAGTGGTTTCTGTGTCTGCCTGGCCAACACAAAGTCCTGAGTTCAATCCCTGGTACCACAGAGCACAGCACCAGGTGTGGTGGCTCAAGACTGTAATCCCAGCGCTGAGGAGGCAGAGGCAGAAGGAATGTCGAGTTCTAGGATAGCCTGAGGTGAGTGAGGTCAGGGCCAGCCTGAACTGCAAAGTGAGACCCTGTCTTAAAAAAAAAAAAAAAAAAAAAAAAAAGGTTTGATTAGAAGGCTGATCGCTAAGTCCCACTACAGATTTTTAAATTTGCTTTTCAGGCAAACTCTCAGGTATTGCTAATTTACTGGCTATGGAGCATACTTTGAGTAAAGTTTGAGAATGGCTTACACTGATGTTGCCAACAGTATTCTCTGCCATGGTGAGTACATTCCTTATCTGCATGGTCTGACACAGGAGCAATGGAGACTTGAGTTAACACTACTACCACCTCTAGGGAACTGAATTCTAATTGTATGTTAAGTAGTTTATTATTATCATTTGGGGCCAGTGGCTACCATATTAGCGAGAGAAGGCCTAGACTTTCAAACTTTCCTTCTTGAAGCAAGAATTGTCTTCAGGGGCTAGAGATTTAGCTCAGTGGTCTGGTGCCTGCCTCGCAAGTGCAAAATCCTGAGTTCAATCCCTGGTAACCACATACAATGCTGGGCGTGGTGACTCGTGCCCACCAGCAATCAATACCACATACCACAGTGCCGGGCGTGGTGGTGCACGCCTGTCATCCCAGCACTCCAGAGGCAGAGACAGGAGGATTGCTGAGTTTGAGGCTTGTCTGGGTTACATAGTGAGCTCAGGGCCAGCCTGAACTACAAAGCAAGACCCTGTCTAAGAAAAAAAGAATTGTCTTCAGTGTTGGCAGAAGAGGAGACAGAGAGAATGGGGCTCCCCACCCCTTGGTCACCAGAGGTTTTTTTCATTTGATATTATGACTTCTGCTCACATCCATGCTGGCCCATCTTTAACTTCTGTGAAATAAAAGTAAAATGCTTTGACATATTTTCAAATGAATGCCACAACTTAGCTTGATGGGGGTCATGATTTATCTACCAAACAATTATAGTTTGAGTCTATTTTAGTGCCACCCTCTCAAGGGATTCTCAATGTACAGTACTTATCAATTTATGATCCCATTATTTTGCATAATGACTTGTAAGCAGGACAATAGACTTGGGTAATTATCCCCATTTCACTTGTAGAAAAACTGACTCTTAAAGGAAGTGGTGGCTTGCCGAACCCTCCCCAAGTGACTTGCTGGTAAAATGCTATTTTTCCAACTACTGCCTTTCTCTTCCAGTGAGTTATTAAGGTAGAGCCAAAGATACCTTGCAGTGCTTTGAAAATCAAACTGCTTTCTTTGGCTGTAAGTACGTAGGAAGATGGAACTTGAGCCCTACATGAAATAGAACAAAGCCCAACTGGACTCAGACAGCCTAGAATTATAGAGCAGCTCATATTGCTAGGCCTCTGGGGGTTCCTCAGCACAGTCCACAGCCTGAAAAATGAATTAATATGGAGATATGTCCAAGCTAATTATATAAATCACAGTAAGGGTAGGAAGAATATTTTGGGTGGATTAAGAAATGAGAAATTGGAGATGGAATAATGAGAATCCTTCTCCAAATGACAAATTTCAGGTCCTCCCCAGGTGATTCAATTTTATAGCAAGATTTATGCCTGGGGCACTCTCTTCAACTAGATAGACTGAGACAAGACTATCGGCCATCTCGAAGGCAAAGCCATAAAATAGTAATTACCTACAAGTAGCCCAAGGAGACTCTAAAATGCTGTCAAAGTCCAAAATTTGCAAAGCCAGCTGTAACTCCACTTTGCTGTACACAGTGTAATCTGAGTTACCTGCACAGAGCTTGAAGGGACAGAAGTCCAACATCTCTGGGAGGAGTTTACTTTGTTGGAAGGAGGGAAAACTGGTCTGGCCCATAATTTTCATCAAACCAGACCTATGAAAGGAAGAGTGCGGAGATTTGGTGGATATGGGGGCAGGGCACAGAGAGGGGAGAAGGAAAGCAATGAAGTGAGTGAGACTGGAAGGGCACCCACTGTGTCTAAAGTTGAGATAGCCTCCAAAGAGAGGCCCTGGGCGGACTTTATTCACTTAATAGACTTTAAGTGCCTGAGGACACAGTACAAACTTGTATCACATTATCAGACAGGCCCCCTTACGGCATCGGTGTCGGTGGAGGCTCATGAATATGTAAATACTATATGTATCTTGGAAACACGCTTGACAAGAGAATAGTTAAAATGAACTGATTCTAGTTATAAGTCCATCAGCCTGCCATTCTTTATGTTTGAACAGGCAAGCTATTGCTAGGTGACAGATCATTAAGGCTATCTACTCAGTCAGCGGAAATGAAGAAATAATTTGTTCCTAATAACCTTCAAATGACCTCGCAGGCAAAAGGGAGTCTTTAAAGTGCTGTCTCTGTCGATACATGTCAGGCGGGCGGGGAGCTTCTGGCCCCGCAGTCAGAGCAGGGTGGCTGGTGAAACAGATTAATAAACACCTACTGACAGGGACATATCAGGGAAAGATCTCATCACCTGCCATTATGGGGCTGATGAATAATTCAGAGCTCTCCATCAGAGCGAGAATTCAGGCTGTGCTGTGCTCTACCCTGGCAGGGAGGGGGAAGCGTGGAGGCGCTGATTGCCGGGATTAAATGGAGGCCCAGGGGATAACATGTCTGCTCCAGACGGTGCCGCATCGGGGAGGTGGAAGGGGGAGGGGAGCAGCCCTTACAAGATTAAACTCCTCAGCTGTGACCAGGAGGGGGTTTGGGGCCTCAGAGGCAGCAGGGACCTCCGCGAAGGCTGCTTCCCAGTTAGGCGCCCAGGCCGGGCCTCCAGCTCTATTTTCTACCACCGTTGTGGTCAAAGAGGCTTTGCTTCTTTTGCTGCTGGTGGCTTCTTGGTGAACAGGCCAGTCTCTCTGACATGTCCTCATTTGTCAGGTCTTTAATCTTGCTCTTATTTCCAGTCTCTCTCCATCCGTGAGGAAATATTTGTACTGCAAATGCACCCACAGTGAAATAGCTTTGGGGTCAGGTCTACTGCTACGAGGAAACCAGCACATTATCTAACCGCCAACTGTATGATCCTGACGGTGCTGTGGGATTTTGCTGAGACACAGCTTCCCCAGCTATCAGATGGGCTCAATCACAGAAGATTCACATCATTATTATAAGAACTGAAAAAGTATCCCCGGAGAGGTCTAAGCAGAGGGCCTAGATCGTGCAATCCCCACTTTGTGCTGGAGGTAAATGGCTGCCTCTAACTCCCTGTCTGTTTCTTGACCAGCAAAAGGGCTAGAAATAGTCTGTATATCCAATTTGGTAATTCCTGGATATTTACATAGATGCTTTCAGGGGTGCTGCATGGTTTAGCAAACCAACAAGTGACAGCAATGTAATCCAGAACCAAGGGGCCTCAAGGGACAGAGACATTTGGAAAATGTTCTGCCTAACAGAAGGCCACCATAGTGACAGCCACCCGGTGACCCCGGGGAGAGCACAGAACATACTTCCCGACTGTGCTCCTCGTCTGCCCTCCAGGGTTCTTGTCCAGGCTCCCTTTTGGCTGAACCCACTGGACACCAGACCAGAGGTTTAGTAATCTCTGTAAAGATAAAAGCAGAGAGCAAGGTGCAAAGAGCTGAGAACCAAATCTGGAGGGACAGAAAGGAGAGAACCAGAACGTTTTCAGTGGCTGGCACTTTTCCATGCCTGGGGCTTTCCATTTTTCAGCATTAATGAAACACAAGGCAGAGAAACATGTGATAATGCATCAGAAGCATGTAAATACAGGAGGAGAAAAGAGCAAGAGGGCAAGATAAAAGAAAGGAAGAAGAACCTGAGTAATAGAATAGAAAAATACTGACTTTACAATTAAAGAAACATGTTATCATTTAAATCATTGCTTATCCTTTACTATGCCAGATCTTCTGGCCCATCATCTATAAAACCAAATTTCTCGCTGGGCGTGGTGGCTCACACCTGTCATCCCAGCACTCGGGAGACAGAGACAGGAGGATTGCTGAGTTCGAGGCTTGCCTGGACTACATAGTGAGCTCAGAGCCAGCCTGAACTACAAAGCGAGACCCTGTCTCAAAAAAAAAAAAATTTTGGACCCCCTGAAGCCACAGACCAAGCCTGTTCTCCATGAAGCATCACCAATACTGTTTCTTGCCAGGTGCCTGCAATAGGTGATGGGATGGATATAAAACACTGCCATCTTTGGATCTCAGTGTCACCCAGAATTTTTCCCTAACCTCAGACTTAGAGTTTGATATAAATGACATGGAACATGTGTACAAAGAAAACCTAAACACTCCATGTTTTCAACAAAATTTGAGGCTTACTAGGTTGGAGATTTTTTTTTTATTTTAGTCAAAAGTTAAGAGGAAACGATGATGTGCCCTCCCTAGAGGTGACCTTAGAAAAACCTCTGTCCAAAAGTCTCAGACTATAGCTATTTTTGAGATCTGTTTTTATGGAACAGCATTTTAAAGAATCTTGGCTTCAAGATGAAGTTCCTTTTCAAAACAGTCAGCTTCAAGGAACAAAATGAAAGTTAGGCGGCATTGGATAATTGGAGAACCGAGAGGCTGTAGAGAACTGAGCTTCAGGAGGAGGGAGGCAGAGTTCTGATGGAGACAAACCAAGTGTAGCAGGCCGAGATGCTGCATCAGAGTCATCACTCAAAGTTCTACTCATTTGGACTGTTCTCTCTCCCAAGCATTCTGGGTAATTTGGTGCTATTGTACTTTGTACATCATTTTATTATAAGGAATACTGTATTCTCAAAAAAGATGAAAGCCATCATCTCTCAGGTTCCCTGAAAGAATAGTTCCTCAGTCATTTGATTCCAGAATGAATATGAAATCCATTCATTTATTCATTAATTCAAATATTTTTAAGAAATATTAACTGAGAATCTATTAGGTTCCAGGAAGTCTTCTAGAGATGTATTCATAAATTGGATAGATATATGCAAGGGTTAAGGAAATCTTTGTGTCTTAAATGATAAAGAGGAGCCAGCCATGACAGGATCTGCAGAAAGAACATCCTAGACAGCATGAAAACTTACTACAAAGTCTATAAGCAGGATATAGCATGTCCTGTATGAGGAGCAGGAAGAGAGCCCTCAATTAGAAGGTGGTAAGCCCAGAGGGCAAGGTGTAAGGCTGCAGAGAAAAGAAGAGAATAAGCCCTGGGACTATGTGAAGGCACCTTCCATCACATATCCCAGTTTCATATAACAAGGAAAAAGACAACATTGAAACGTAAAGTTAATGTCTCATTGGGTTCTGTCTTCGCACATTAACTTTCATCATAATCAGCAGAAGCAAATGACAGGCGAAGGGCATCTGGTCATATTCAGGATGCAGTTAGATCACAATGAAACACCCTGGACACAGACACCGTCCCTTTTTCTTATTCTATATATTTGAGGGTGTTTTTTTTTTCTTACTTTTGATAAGGAAAGGCCTAAAAGACCATGTTTCACCTTAGGTTCCACTAATATAAAAGGTATCTATGGATTAAATAACCTCAAGAAGCACCCAAATGGAATGATCTCTGGCTCAGGAACGGACAGAGCACCTAACCTCAGCTCACATAACCTTTGACCTCTATGTGGTCTATTTTTATCCCTGGATTGAAAGTTGGACAGAACACTGGAATATCCTGGCCTGTTTCTCTATTTCAGGATTTGATTTCCTATGCATTCAAAGACGTGATTTGTCATGTAGATACAAAAAAGGAGAGGGTGAGTCTTAGGCAACCCTCTAAATATAGATCAGTGTCGTGTGTGTGTGTGTTTTATAAATGTTGCTGATTGTTTCTATTCTTTCTTGGGACTATACAGTTTTCTTTATATTGTATATTTTCTAAAAGTGCCCAGTTTCTTTTTCTAGTTTATCTTGCTTCTGGGTTTATTCCATCGTATATATATATATATTTTTTTTTTCAAATATAGAGTCAGTATAATCAACAGCCTTGACTTTCTTCCTTTAAACAAGGGAATTGAGTTCAATAGTCAGACTTCCAAGTGATAGAGAGGTGAAGCCAAAGAAATCAGGGAAAGAAATGAAGATGATTTATAAAGAATGTCCAAAAACAAAACATTGTTTCTTACTTCCTCTTTCCTTCCCTTGCAAAAAGCTATGTTATTGAAGAAAATGAGTTTCTTATGCACAAAGGATGAAGATTGTTGATGCAAAAGAAAGTAGCATCATGTACATACACAGGGAAAGGAGGTCTCAATTAGTCTGATAACAAACTCAGGCTTTCCTGGAAAAATCCTGCTTCCACTTCTTGTGCTGGTGTGATTAATAATAATACTTTCCTTCATTGTTAAAAGTGTCTTTTTAGTATGATAAATTTTGTGGTTATCCTTGCCTTGACCTTGCCTCTCTCTTAAGAAGGTATTTTTTATGGTTTTTAGCATATTAATTGTAAGTGGAAAGATTATACAGGAACTAAAGACTTGGAATGTATACTCCTAATCCTCATGACATTGTTGTTGTTTCTACTTTACATGGACTTCTAGTCACTTCAAAATATCCATCTACATAATTGTAAAATATCATTCTTTTAATCCCATATCATAATTAGGTGCTCTGATCAGGAATAGCAAAGAGTATCTTTAGTGTATGAGTTAGAATAGACTAAGGTATTTTATAGTAACAAATGACCAGCACTCTTATTGGCTTTGAAACATTTATCCCCTATTTATATTGCATCTCATCAAAGTTCCCTTGGGGTGCTCTGTTTTGGGCTCTTCTCTGTTCAGGACCCAGGCTGACAGAGCAGAACCCATTGGCCTGGTGCTTCGGTGCACTGCCAAAAACAAGAGGCTCTGGTAAAATCCCTCGCTGTTAAAACTCCATCCAGAAGAGACCACGTCACTTTTGCTCACATTTCAGTGGCCAACTTGAGTCAGAGACCCACACCTAACTCCAAGAGGACAGGGTGTAAACTCCCATGATGCATGAGGAGAGTAAACAGAAACATTAGGTGAAAGACACTATGGACTTTCAGACCAAGGTATTCCTTGGACAAAAGACCTAAAGTTCCTCTTGCAGCTTTGAGATGCACTGAATTTCATAGCATTATGTGTGCATCTTGATTATACTTTTTAACACTACATTGAGCTTTTTGTTAACCATAATCTTTCAAGTTTATCTTTGCTAAAAACAGCTTCTTATATCCCAATAAGTAGTTATGAAATATGGATATAAAATATTTCTAATTCAGTTCTGTCCCTCTTCTCTCTCAGGAAGTCTTTGTGGTATCTATCATATCCTGAGACACAAAAGTTCAGTGAAGGAAAAGGTGTGTTTACCTCAGGAGAGAGTGTCTTTATGACACTGATCTGCTCTGATGAATCCACTAATGTGAAATTTCTGACCCAATAGGCAGTGATTGCACAGCTCTGAGACTCCACTCATTATTCATGAAATATGTGCTGCATGGCATCAGGCCTTTCCCTGCAGACTGGCTGCCAAGCAATTACTCATTTCCATCACTTAGCTTTTTTATTATTATTATTTTTCAGTGGGTGTCTATATATTCCGCACACTTCAAGAGGCAGAGCACAGTCCCAGAATGAAAATGATGCTTGTCTTGTTTGATTTTAAATAGAAAAGCACTTTCAAGTCCTTAAAAATTGATGTTGTTTTAAACTTTACAACAAGCAATAGGGAAAACTGGTAGCTGCAGAAATAAATGGAAAGCAATCAGGAGCATTTCTACCGTTGTACATATTTGCTACCCAGGAGCTACTGGAGAAACTATTTGTATGTCCTGATTTATTTCTCTGACTCCCCCCAGGATCCCTTAAGAGGAACAATGAACCAGAAATGGTGACAGATCCCTGGCTTCAGTCCTTTGCCAGAAGCATGAGTACTCATGTGTACTGGCCCATGAGTGGAAAGGGGACAGGCTTCGGGAACTATGGCTTTTTCTTATCAGGATTTTTATTGTTAAGCCCTTACAGATATAAAGTCCAGTGTAGAAGAATAACTGTCCTGTGCTGCTCTGCGATATAATCTGTGTGGAGTTCTTAGATTCCCGTGGCCATCACAATGGAGGGATGTTTCAACCCCAGAAGTTCTGCCTGAAGAATTTTGAAACCTAGTGAAATTTTATTAAAGAATCCCTAGTCCTAGGCTCTGACTCTTCCATGTGGTGAAGTTTTCTCCTCTTTTATAATCAAATCAGTGATGAGCCCATCTCCTCAGTTTCCATAGACACTTTTCCACATAAATTTACAGTTCTTATCAAAAACGCAAAGCATGTGTCTCTTGACTGTGAGCTGTCTCTCTGACTTGCTTGCTCTATAGAAAGCAATGGTGAGCTGTCTGAGTTTAGGCCTCTGAAGTCCTTGAGGGTTGCCATTACACCTGTCCTGTAACCTGGGCGGCCATGAAAGTACCTAGATCATCTCAGAAGAGGAAGAGGAAAGGAGAACAAGATCAGGCTGTCCTACTTGTCTCAAGGAAGGCCAGTATAGCTGCTGACAGTCAGCTGCAATCCTGCAATATGAGCAAGCCCCACTAAAAGGAGTACAGCCACCTGACCTCACCCAGCAACATCAGACATGAAACACACTCCATCATTTATTTATATAGGGCCTGTGGCCTCTTATTAGAAGGTCTTATCTAAATAACTGATTCATGTCCCAGTAAAACAAACTGAGTGTCTATTTCCCTGAGTGTTACAGACCACTGTGACAGATCTGGTTTTTTGGTCTTTCACTTTTCTTCAATTTCCTTAATTTATTTCACTTATTAAGTACAACTCATCATTCTAGATGACTAGCTAATACAGCCAGTGGAGGATCAGAGAGCTTTCACCAAATGTGCTCACATTCTATCCCAGCAGTTTTCTAAGTCCTCTGTTATGATATTTAACGGATGGCATTAATATGTGTGATGTGCTTTCATGAGCAAACTGGGAGTTAGGAGCACTTTCTGGTGCATTTGCTTTTGCTGCAACATGTCCTGTGGCGAAGAAATTGCTCTTCAACGCTAGTGAGCAGAAGCACCACTAAAGAGTGAAACATCACAGGTGTCACCCACAATCATTCACATACTGTTATTTTACCTACCATTAGTTACAAATGTTAACACTTCTCTGTTGGCAACTGTGTCCTGGATTTTGATGTCCTTAGGGAGAGCAAAGGACCTAGCACAGGCGAACACTGACAGCTACATACAAGATGCAGCTCAAAGCAAACTTCAAGAAGGGTTTGGCAGACCAACTCTCCTCGAGGAGCATAATCATTATGTATTGCAAACATATGTCAGTAAAGATAAAAATTAGAAAAAAAAAAAGAAATGCAAGCAACAGACTAGGAAGAAGCGCTCTCAGAAGAGAACAAATTCCTTCAACCAGGGCATGGAGGGGATCTGTTTTAAAGATGCAGCATCTCACTTAACTCCAACTTTTGACAAAGCCTGAGTCAATTCTTTAGAAAGACAACACACATCCCTCATCTCCTCCAAACCCAGATGGCCTGATCCTGATGACTGAGCTCAGCAGGCGCTAAAACTTCAGAGCACGGAGATGAAATGTGATGAGCAGACCTTACTTAATCCAAGTTCCCCGGTTCTGTGACTATGACTCTTCAACAGTGACATTCAAAGACTCGACCTTTATTACTGACATGTCTGAACAAAAGAATAAGTTACCTCAGTCTTACTAGTTCTTCATCATCTAGTAAATGAAAGACACAGACTCCTTCTTTTAGAGTCAACTTCACCCTATTGTTCGATGCATTGTAGAGGGTCTAGCCTTGGGTTCTGAGCTGTGTTTACTTTTGAGTTTTTCCTGGCAGTGTAAAGGAAAGATTAATAGACACTATCCTTTCCACTCTTGCTTCTGAGGACCTATCACAGCACTCAAAGCTGCCCTTTGCAGATTGAAGCCTTTGGGATGCCAGTGAGCAGTATTCTTACAAAAGCTGTTTCCCTATTTGTTCCTTATTTGTCTACCCTAGCAGAGTCAGACCAATGGGGTTCACTCTAGTGCATTGTTCTTCCAAAAGGCTTTTCCATTCTGAGAAAACCTGGAAAAGAGAAATAGCTCCACACTGGAAACAGGCATTGCCATGATGAGAAGAGTAAAGTTCTACAGAACAAAAATCTGTAGAGAAGTTGGCTTGGAATTGAATACTCTTTCTGTGGGTTGAAAAGTGGAGCTTAGTTGGTAGATAAGGAAGTTGTGTGGAGCTTTTTTCCCCCTAGGAAATTCACACTACAGATGTTTAAGGTCCAGTAGTAAAAGTAGGCTCTCCACTGTGTGTACTTATTCTTCAAAGAAACAGCTGCTGATTTGCAACGTGAATGAGTGCATGATTACAGGCTTCAGTGTATACATTTTCATGTTTCAATGATGCATTTTACACACCAGACTTGTGTGCGGGAACCCCACAAAGTTGTGCTGTTGCCAAGTTGGCATGTTTGATGGGGTGAGACTCTCCTTGGGCACATGCACATATGACTCCGATCTTCAAGGTTCTTACTCTTGCTACATCTTTTTCCTTCCTCTCAACTCATCGATGAGAACTCATTAGTTGCTCCCTGTGATCCTCTGATCAAGAAAGACCAGGAGTTAGGCTTGGTTTATGGAAGTTTCTGATGATAAGCGGGCAGGAAGCAGAAGATTACTACATTGGAGCCTCAATCAGGATGGCCTTATGGAAAAGTGCTGAGGAGATATGCAGCCAACAGCCAAAACATTCAAGCAGTACATCTGGCTATTCAGTTTTATCTGGAAGGAGAGAAGAAACTAACTGACTCAAGAACAGACTAGTAGTTGGTTGGAATATCAATTAAAAATTGGTAACAAGAAAACCTGGGGATAAGACTTCAGATAAATCTCTCAGCACCGGCACAATATGAAAAGATGTTTGTATTTTACAAAAGAGAAACCTCAACAGAAGAGCAACTTGGGAATCACCTGGGCAAGATGACTTATGCTTGTAGGCCGGAAGACCCAGTGTCTTAGTGGATGTCCCTTTGTCTCTTTCCTCAGTCCACCTGCCAGTGACTAGTAAATAGAGTGCCCATATAAGTTGAACTAGATAAGTACAGGTGTATCATCTTCCTCTAATCAAGCCTGAATGTCCCCCCTACTAAGGAAATTAGAAAGTTTATGAGAAAAAAATTTATATCTGCCTTTTTTGTATGTCACAGGTACTTCACTTTAAAAGAAATATGAAGCTCTACTGGGTATCAAAGTAGGAAACTTATTTGTACAAGTCAAGGTCAATATTAGTAGTAAAATACCTCAGAAACTGTGTAAAAACAAAAGGCCAACTAAGAAGCTCTTTTAACAATCTAAGCAAAGAATAATAATGAAGTAGCCTAAGAACTTAGCAAAAGGACCGAGAATTATGTTGGATAAATTAATGAACATCATATTAGCTTTGTTAGAAACTTATTTAATTTTAAGGAAAGGTAATATTTTTATCAATGAAGAGCAAGAAATGGTTTACCTTCCTTTTAAACAAGAACAATAATTTATTTCTCTCTTACAAGGCAACCACATGATGCGTGAACTTATGCCTGCTACATCCAGATGGAGGGAAAGTATTGATTGGACTAGATGCATTAGTCATCATAGAAAGGGGTATTGGTGCAGTGACAAATAACCCTAAATCTTGATGACTTAAAACCACGAGGTTAATTTTTCACTCATATTACATGTCTATAGTGGGTCAGCTGATTTTTAGTAGGGTGCTGTTCTTTAGCCATCTTGCTCCGGGATCAATTTGAAAGTGTAGCTGACCTTTACACACATTTGTTTTTCAGTGTAGTAGATAGACAGAGTAGCCAGTCACATGCCAACATTTAAGGAGCAGTCTAAGGAAGAATACATCACTTCTCACATTCTACTTGCTAGAATAATCATCATATGGCAACAAACATTTTCAAAGGAACAGAAAAGTTTAGTCCTACTCTCTGCCCAGCCACAACCAGAAATCTTTCTGCGAACAAATGTTTGTGCATACCCTCAGTGGCCACAGCTTTGTCACTAGCAGTGTTAACTTGGATGTGTCAGATCTCATGAACTACTCAGAAGTAAACTATTTT
>PVIC010037702.1:0-17954 GCA_004025085.1 Thryonomys swinderianus | reverse complement strand
CCCCCCTCCTCCCCCCTTTATACATGCTCTTTTATTTTCTTTCTGTATCATATTTATTCCTTCCCCTCATCACATTCCCACACCAAGTTTCCTATAGAAATATTCCACTCTATAAAAGCTGTCCTACTTTCTAGAACTCATTTGCATCTACAGGTGTTCATGCCAAAGAGAAGATCCGGGAATTGTCTATCTGAAATGGAGTATTACTCTGCCATAAAGAATGACAAGATCGATCCATTTAGGTGCAAATGGAGACATCTGGAGGATATACCAATAAGTGAAATCAACAGGACTTCCTCCAGTTTTATTCCCATCTGTTAAGTGCCACTTCCTATTTTAAAGCCACTCTGCTTTATGGCCCCGGGGTTTCCAAAGACAGGAACCAACCCCACTGGAAGGCGTCTTAAGCAGCAATCTTCCAGAGAGAGTATCTTCCTGGACAGCTAAAGGAGGACGCTGGCTCTTCCCTCGGAAACCCAGGAAGCCGGAGGGGAAAAGTTACCCCTGAACGAAACCTCTGTTCTCTGAGCAAGCAAAAGAAAACCAGAGTGGCTCTCGGTGCAACAGTGCAACAGGGTCGTTACAGTGTGGCCGGCGACAGGTCCCCGCGTGGCTTGTTCCTGTGAGAAAAAGCGCTGCCTAAAAGCCAAAAAAGATCCGGGCCTCCCCAGGCCCCACCTTCCTGGCCTGTTCGGTTACTTTGGTCAAATCATGTCACCTCTCCTGTCCCGAATTCTCCTTCCCTAACGTGAGGACCCTGAGCTGGAGGCCGAGTCTCCTTCTTAGCCCTGACTGATTCCTTCTCTCAACGAGGATGACGAGCCACTGTGCTGCTCGCTGAAGAAACTAAAATGGATAAAATGGGCCCAGCTTCCAGGGCTCCGCTGCGTAGTCATCGGAAGGTGTGGAAGACGGAAGGCCGCAGACTCGGGAGACTGTCGGAGGTTTGAACGAGCTGGATTTGGAAGGTTGGCTAAGACTCTGCCGGAGGGAGGGGTGCTTTCTAGGCAGTGGGACCCCAGCCAACGCTAGGTTCGGGCGATGAGGCCGGGAAATATCCCGAGAATAGTAGTTTTGAGGAAGTAAAATTTGGGGGTGAGGAGACAGATCCGTCTAGAGGTGTGGTCCGGAATGACAGGCCGGCAAGTGCTGAGGTAGATTCTCTCCCGCAGATAGGTAGGGTGATTATAAGGCGGACATAGTATGAATGCATTTTGTATTAGTGGGAAAATCATTTTCAGAGATTTTTTTTTTTTTTTTGAGGAATGAAGTAAGACAGGTGGAAATTTCTAGAGGTTAAAGATGACAGTTACCGGGGCCGGAGGGTTAGCTCAATGGTTCCAGCGCCTGCCTCGCAAGCGCAAGGTCCTGAGTTCAATCCCCGGTAACCACATATAATGCTGGGTGTGGAGACACGCCCCCCAACAATCAACACCGCATACCACAATGCCGGACGTGGTGGCTCACGCCTGTCATCCCAGCACTCAGGAGGCAGAGACAGGAGGATTGCTGAGTTCGCGGCGGCTTGCCTGGGCACCATAGTGAGCTCAGGGCCAGCCTGAACTACAAAGCGAGACCCTGTCTCAAAAAGCAAAAAAAAAAAAAAAAAAGATGACAGTTACCCAAAGACACACAGCAGGGCCAGTAAGGGAGTGGTACCTACACCTAAGAGGTGCAGTTTGGCCCATCTGGCTGGGTTCTCATGCAGTCCTGTTGAGCTGCTCCATCTAAGAAAAGCAGCTGTGGGGGGAGAAGTACACTCTAATTTAGGGTGAACTTACTCTGAGGAATGAAAGAAACATGTCAGTCGAGATGTTCCAAAGATGGTTGGAAAGTCAGGCCCAAAACTGCTGGAACTGGCTGAGCAGAAGGTAAGGTCTGAGAAATCAGTTCAACAGTGTTGGTGACTGTTGACTTCTGCCTCAGGCTCTGTCCCAGCATCAGGTAGCCTGAAACGAGTGAGAGATAATGGTCTCTAGAAGTTCAAGTACAAGAAGTGATTGAAGCAGAGGGCAGACCGTAGTTAGTTCTTTTTTTACAGAAGGCCCCGCAGCCTCTGACTGCAATAGATAGGCACAGAGCCTGTGCGTATCTCTATTTAAAACTAAATGTTCATTCACACACCACCTCATAACAACAAATTGAGGATTGAGTTGAGACTTTAATCCTGGATTTGTTGAACCCTAACGTCAAAATATATACCTTACTGCATAGAACCCCAAGAATAATCAAATTGTATTATACAGATCATGTTAGATGACTCATTGTCAGTAGTTCTTTTAATATGTTTACTTATATACTTATGCCTACATACTTAATTTTAGAAATTGAAACCATGCTATTTGAGGTATATATACAAACACATACCCCAACACACACACCCCACTTAATATTTTAAACCATTTACTGAAAGCTTGCCACCACAGTATCTCTGGTCACTTTCTTCTTACTCTCACTGTCTATTTTGTCCTTAAAATGTAGGCTGTGCTGAGTCTGGCGGGTGCATCTCTAATCCCAGCAGCCTAGGAGGCTTATTCAGAAAGCTCACAAATCTGAGCCCAGCCTGGGCAATTCAGCAAGATACGGTCTCAAAAATTAAATAAATAAATATGTCAATAAATTTAAAGGGCTAAGGATGTAGCTCACATCCTGATTTCAATTCCCATTACCAGAAAAATAAATATTCAAACAAACACCCAGGCAGGATGGTGCAGAAGCCCATTTTCTCCAGGGGTTAAATGAATGATGAATTCCCTGCTACATTCTTTGAGTCTCCTTGCTCTCTATTTTATTTTCATTTACACTAAGCTCCCTTAGTGTGTTCCCAACCTGACCTTTACACGAATTCCTCCTTGGCTCTGCCTTTTCCAAAATACCGTGACCATCTCACCCACCTTGACTTTACACTGCAATTACTAATTGAGCGTTGCCTCTAATAAGCTGCAATCTACTTTCATGTGTATGCTTTCTAATTGGTGGTTAGGTTAATAGCCATGTTGCAGAATGCCTCTCTTTTGTTGAAATCGGCATCCCTGTAATATGCAAAGCGAGACTCGCCAGTTTGCAAAGTCTCGCTGAAATTATCATCAGTGTAACATGCACAGCAAGGCTCATCAGACTACAAGATCTGCTCATTCTGACTTTAAGGAAGCACCAAGTTTGGAAGCCTAAATTTTAAAAGTTCCCATTAACAATTATCAGCCAGCTAATTAAAAAGCTCTCCAGAATCCTAAAGGGCCTCTGAAAATCATATGACCTTTCCACAGCACTACAAGTATCCTTCGCTTAAAACACGCTGAAGTTATTTGTTGATTTTTTTTGTTTTGCTTGCTTACGTCGTTGGCTCTACATTTTGTTGTTTGTCTTCTAATTTTGTACATGTTTCTGATGCTTTGGCATTTGTCAGCCTATGGGTTCTGCCGTGTGTGAAAGTACTGGATGGAATCTCTGGAGAACAAAGAATTTAGCACATTCACAATTAAATTGCACACTCATTGGAAAATCTCTTGACAGCCAGTCACACTATGTACTATCAGGACCCTGAGCCATTTCCAACCTCCTGCTCCATGCTATGGGCCAAGGCAAGAAGAAAAACTCAGAATTAAAGAAGGAAACAGGGAGACAGGATGACCGATGCTGAGCAAGGTGCAGAAGACCCGGCCAGCTGAAGCCACGGGTATGTACCAGTGAGATCGTGGTTAGGGGAGCGTGAGAGCGTGGTGGTTTGGTGGGGTATCTTCCTGACACCAGGAAGGCTTGTAAGAGAAGAGACAAAACATTCTTAATTTGGGGAATGAAACTGGGTGCAATTCGCTCCTACTTAGGTTGCTATGTTATCTGGTACTTTTAGAACCCCAGTACTGTTTTAGAGTTTTTAATACACACGCATGTGCACACACATACACATGCACACACATGCACACATGCACACACACATCTTTGCTGGATGAGCTCCCTTTTAGCTGACTTCAGGGAAAAGGGAGACTTAGGCCCGTGACTTCCAGAAGGAGTTTTACTGTCTCCCCACAGGACAGTGGGGAGAAGAATGCCACTGCAGAACAATGGAGGAAGGAAATGAACTAATTCCTGTGCAGGGGAAGCATGCAGCAGCTGCGCACCCAGCTGCAGGAGTGTTTTCAAATGGCAAAGCAAAATAAACTTAAAAATGATTGTGTGCACTGAAGCTAGAGTGAGCATTTTGAAGAGAGATAAGGGACCTTCAAATCACTGTATTTACCTGTACCCTTTCAACTTGTAGATGGTGGCCCCAGAGCCTGGGGTTGCTTGGGGGAGCATTTTATGTGAAAATTATTAACTTTTCTGTAAGCAAATGAAATTATCAGGGGACCGTTAGGACTGAATGACATTCATCACAGCCTCCAGGAGAACAGCCATTGTGTCATGTTTATCTTCGTGTGATCATCCTCACCTCCCAGGTTTAATCAGATCTCTTTCATTTTGTCAGATTGGTCCCCAAAGAAAAGCCTGTTGCCATCACACTCAGTTTATTGCCAAAATTGAACAAAACGCTTTAATAAAATACATGCAATACAGTCAGATGCAGAGTAGAGCGAGGCTTTCCTAGGATGGACCACTAGAAATGAAGTAACGATCAGTTTAATTGGGC
Organism: Thryonomys swinderianus; assembly: GCA_004025085.1. Lineage (NCBI taxonomy): Eukaryota > Metazoa > Chordata > Mammalia > Rodentia > Thryonomyidae > Thryonomys > Thryonomys swinderianus. The sequence goes on along the minus strand of PVIC010037702.1, from coordinate 13,327 downwards.
AAACAGGGAATGTCAGTTCAAATACAGGATTTCCCGAAGCCTTGTAAAACGTAATGTAGAGAAAGGAATTCTGTCTACTCCGGTATTTACAGAGGTGGAAGCTACATAATTACTACGTAAATTTCATCAAGATTCTTGAGCGAGACCAGATACAAGCAAATAAAGCAAAGTCGTACGTCAGATTTACAAACACCGCGGAGCCAGGAGCTCGGTGCCCCGGGCTGAGGCTCCTCACTGCACGTCCCAGATTTCGCACAGCAGCGGGGTGAACTTGTGGTCGCTCACCCTCCAGGACATCAGCATCTCGGCATGGTGGTGATTGAACGTCCGCAGCTCTGTCAGGCGGCCCAGCAGACAGGCGAAGTGTTGAGGGTTCTCAGGCTGGTGAATCTTGCACAGCTTCTGCAGCACATCAAGCAGGGGCTCCTGGAGCTTCTCCACAGCCTCCCTGTCCTTTATGTACTGTCTGTCTGTTTTGGGGTTTTAAATAAAATGACAAAGAAGAGGGAAATCATTCCCTTGCCATAGTCATGGCAATGTTGACTTTTTTTGAAATGACGTTTACAAATGCACACTTAAAACATGCAAACTATGTTCCAGTCGAATTAATATGCATGCACACATACAGATGTGTGTATGTATATATATGTATATGTATACACACACATGCATTGCAAAAGAAATTTTAATGACTAGTAAAAAGGCTTGAAGAAATATAAACTTTAAAAAAAGACGTAGTATGTTCTCTATTGTATTATAAAATATATAACTCATTTATGTCCACTGCTTAGAAAAGTCTTCTGTGGGGCTGGAAATTTAGCTCAGTGGTTCTGGTGCCTGCCTGACAAGCGCAAGGTCCCAAGTTTGATCCCTGGTACCACATACCATAGTGCTGAGTGTGATGGCTCATGCCTGTCATCCCAGCTGTGAGTTTAAGGCTAATTTGGGCTACACAGTGAGCTCAGGGCCAGCCTGAACTACAAAGCGAGACCCTGTCTCAAAAACAAAACAAATCATCATTCTGCCACTTTCTTTATTTTCTTTTCATGGTATCTTTGTAGCACTTGGCATCTCTTGAAGACTTTTCTTTCCTCGTTTATTGTGGGTTATGAGCCCCGTGAGTTCTGAGTGCTGCTTTATCCCCAGGGTCTGGAACCTTGCTCAGTATGGGCCCAGTGTTCACTACAAATTTACTGAATGCTGAGGGTGATGTTGAGAAGAAATCTGGGGTGTTCGCTAAAATGCTAACAATGGCTCAAATTGAATGGTGTCATTTTACTTTGTCTTTAGGCATCTATGTTTTCCTGGTTTTCTTTAGAAACCACCATACCAGCTCTACTGAGAAAAATGGCAGAAATATTACACTGTAACCCTGAAGTTACCTGGAGAAAGGATCACAATTGCAGTGAGCAGGGCATATTCTTCCTGAGTCATTTTCAATTCTCCAACACTTTTATAAAAACTAAACATGGGTGTGATATATTCATCAGAGATACCTGTATAGATAGGTTGAAAAATTGCCGTTACAGTAGGACTCTGAAGCAGCTGCAAAGTGTAAAACTAAAAACACATTCTGAGTACATACGTATTAATATTTACCCCCATATGCACACATCCAGCTAATTAGCATGAATTATATGCCTTGACCAAAGACAAACACTGTAAAGCAAAACAGTTCACCAAACCCTCAAAATACAGCCTAACCATGATTGTATGTCTCCAATTTCAGCAGTCTAAGCCATCGCTACCTGACAGTAAATGATAACACTGGAATCGCCAACCAGAACTTGTGGGATTTTGTCTTTATGATGTTATGACTATAATCAAGGCAGAGAGCACCTTAACAAAAGATAGGTGATTTTCAGTCCAGAAGTATGAGCAGCTTTGTTCAGCAAATAGTCTTGGCATGTTTGTTTAATTGCAAGCGACACTATCCAGCTGATGTCCCACACCTGCCTGCCCATCTCCCTACGGGTCTTTGGAGCTTGGTGCTTGTCTTCTAGCTCTGCGTCGGAGGTCAAAGGCAAGGGTACGGAACTAAACCCCTTTCCCTCTGGACACACTCCTCTGGCGCCCGACTCAGGGGCTGATGGGTGAGGTCAAGGAGTCTCACCTGGCTTGTGGATCCCACCTGTTCACCTGGCTCCCGGCTCCCTCTCTCCTCCAAGCCTCCTATCTTTCCCTCCAGCTTCCTGAAGTGGCCTCCTCCTGACTTTTCCTGTCTTCATTTTGTTCCGGTTCAATCCACCCCCCATTCAAATACCAAAATGGCCTTTCTGAATTTAAGGGGCATGTGGCCTGCCCCTCACTCCTCACCCACGTTAGTTGCCCCCATGATCTTTGGCATAAAGTTTTACTTCTCTTCCTTTGAAGTTACCCACTGCCGACCTCACCACCCACAGTGGGAGTTCAGGAGCCTGTGTTTACTGAGTGCTCATTATACCTCAGGGCAGCATCCTAAGTGCTTTTAGCTTTCTGCCACCCCACGGGGCACGCAGAGCCTGACAGTCTTCGCTAAACCACTCTGCTGTCGTGCAGCTGTGTCTACAGCTGCTCTCAGCTCCCTGACCACACAGACCGTCCACACGGAGTATTCTCTTCCTCCCCAACTAGCCCACTCCTCCCTGGCTCTGGAGACCTTTCCTGGTCACATCCCCCACTCAGAGCCTGTTACAAGCACAGCTCCGTCCAGAGAAGCCTTTGGCTGGGGAATCGCGGACACGGAAGCCTGTGTTGGGACTTTGGGATGAATTGAAGGAGGAAGAGTTTCCCGGGATCAACCCAGATGAAAACAAATTGCTCTATTCCTTCCCCAGCCAGATCTAGAAGTAAAGAGATCAGCTGAACCACAGAGGAGTAAAATCTGATCTGGGATGCTCATGAACACCGTATCTACCTGGGTGCAGTAGGACACACCTGTAACCCTAGCACTCAGGAGGCCGAGGCAGAGATTGCTAGTTTGAGGTCATTCTGGGCCACAGGGCAAGTTTAAGGCCAGCCGGGGTGACATATTAAGACCCTGTCTCAAACGACTGGAACGACAGCAATAGCAACAACAACAGAAGACTAGTTAGCAGGTGACGTTCCAGTTAACTGAAAGAGAATTAGCCTAAATCCTCATCTTTAGAAGTCTGAGGAAACCCAAACTGAATCTTTAGATTCTCTTCTCTTCTCCTTTTGATTTTTACTTCTGTAACTAACCCCAGTGGACGTTATAAACAACGAAGTCTCAGTTGAACAGCGCGGGGTGACATTATGGGGGAAAGTGCCCTTTTATCTGGCTGCCATCCAGGAAACTGAGCCCCTCTGACCAAATTAGATGCAGCTCGAATGCAGAGAGCTGAAGGACGGGAGTCCAGGGTTACTGTCGTGGCTTCCACAGAACAGCAGTCAAGAGTTGGAATCTTGAGACTATGCAGTAAACGACAGAAGTCAGACACAATTAAATGTTGTATGATTTCCCCTATATGACAAACCCAAAATATGAATAAGTTAAAGAGAGATTTGGCGAGGGGGAAGAAGACTAGGCAAAAGAGGAAGGGGAGGATCAGATATGGGGATTGAAAATATGTTAAACATGTACCAATTCCCCAGATGAATGTAAATATCATGTTTTGAAAACATATAATTAAATTGTTTTTTAGACAGGGTTTCACTTTGTATTCAGGCTGGCCCTGAGCTCACTATGTAGCCAGGCTAGCCTTGAATTCACAGCAATCCTCCTGCCTCTGCTTCCCAAGTGCTGGGATTATAGGCGTGAGCCACCACATCTGACATTGTGGTGTGTGGTACTGATTGCTGTGATTTTGGGCATGAGTCGCCATGCCCAGCATTGTGGTATGTGGTTATCAGGGATCGAATTTAGACCTTGCACTGGCTAGGCAGATGCTGGAACCAGTGAGCTAAATCCCCAGCCCTAAAAATTATATTAAGGTGACTGTGGGCCAGCTCTAAGTTTGAACTCTCTCTATGACTTGGCCTTGGGCATATGACTTAAACCTTTTAACCTTTAGTTTTTAAAATCTGTGATATAAATATAAAATAGCATTACATGAAATAGTAGAGAGTTTAGCTCTTGGCTGGCTCATAGCAAGCCCTCAATAAATATTAGAGAGATTGTGATATGTATTTAAAATGTACAAATAAACTCAATAAAGGAAAATATATTAAAGCCAATGATCATATAATTGTCAAATGGATTGAATTACAAATTAGTTCATTTTAAACTAGTTTATTTTAGTCTTAGATTAAACTTGTGTACTTTTATCTTTACAAAGCTATCTTGGATTTTTTAAAATAAGTCATTCTGCATAGTGCAGGGTATGAATACAAATTGGCTGGTCAGCAATTCAGCTCGGTATTTTCTAGACACTAAAGGTAAACAAAAATCTGTATTTTTGCCGGGTGTGGTGGCTCACACCTGTAATCCCAGCACTTGGGAGGCAGAGGCAGGAGGACTGCTGAGTTCGAGACTTGCCTGGGCTACATAGTGAGCTCAGGGCCAGCCTGGACTACAAAGTGAGACCCTGTCTCAAAAAAAAAAAAAAATCTGTATTTTCTTGCCTAGGTTTCTGTTTTACTTTCAAACTTAGTCATCTTTATACATTATTCGGGCCTCAGGAATTACCCCAGTCAGTTGTAGCTACCTAAGATAATAATTCACGACTCTGCCATAATCTTAAATGGCACATGAGGAAATATTCAAAGTAGCTGATTTTAAACTGTTCAATGACCTTTAATTACCTACTTTTCCACTTCATTTGTATTTCCAAATCCTCAGTTATCCTCCAGAAAGGTTACTTCCATTAGCTATCTTATTATAACTGATGTTTGTAAAAAAATTAGGTTAAAATGTTACTATGATGTTCATATTGTGCATGTTAAAGGTCAAGCATAAATGTAGAGACAATATAGAAACCATGTCATAGAAGAACTTTTCTAAAAATAATAATTTTCCTACAGGAGAGATCAATATAAGGCTGCCTTGGGAGTCAGATTTGAACAAACCAGCGTGACGCGTCTGTGACACCAGTTTCTAACACAAGAAATGTAAAAGCAATACTATCCGCAAGGGGGCAGCCTTTTCCCGCTTTCCTGTTTCCTCTTTCTTCCTAAACTCTTGGTTAACATTGGCTTCATTTTTGCAGTAGTGACCAATTAGTGATTTTTGGTCACAAGAGGGGGCTATTCTCTAACTCAGCTATGAAGACTTTGTACAAGTTGGAATTTGTAAAAAAAGGATGAAAAAAATTACAAGATTTTGTTTCTCATTCTGTTTTTCTTCCCGCTTTTAAGAAAAAGTGCTGAGATTTATTTATTATTTAATGATCACAGTGCCTCACAGAATAATCATTTGATAGAATCCACACAACCGTGTTTTAATGTCTTAAAAGTGTCTTTTATTTCCTAACAACCTCTTAGCCTTAATAAGAAACAAAAGCAAAGCAGAGCTTTATTAATATGTGGGACTATGGTTTATGTACAAGGATGCATTTTCTGTAAGGTACATTCCCTGGCGAGTTAAGTATCGCTACAGTATTTATTATAATTGATGGTCTCAAGATACACTGAGCATCTTGTTTCAAATGACAGTTTTCCCAAAATGATGGAATCGGAGTGTTTTCTAGAAAGGACACCACCGCACAGCAGCAGGGTTACTGGACGTGGCGGTATCGGCCTCCCGCACCCCTGCATCCGAAGCCCTCACCACTCTGACGGTCCCCTGCGATGTCAGGACACCAACGTACCTAGAATACTAAAGCCACTTCCATTTGCTGTCTAGAGAAGAACATTGCACCTCCGCACTCGCTCAGAGCCGGACACCAGCGTGGAGGCGGACCCCGGCTCCCACCCAAGGCCAGCCCTGTCTGTCTCATCCTGTGATCTGTCCAGTTGGCTCCAGCCAGTGAGATTGGGCCCCTAAGAGATGCCTCTTTCCTGGGGACTCGGGAGCAGCCACCTCCCCTCGTCCCCTTTAACCTCTGTCCAGTATGGATGGAAGAAACCTGCTGAGGTTGGGGCCTTTCTGTGACCCCCGCAGGGAGCCGCCTGAGGTTACCCCAGGACAGCAGAGCAGAAAGACAGGGTGTGCTGATGGCAGAGTTCGATTTCCTGTTTTCATCCATCAAGAGTATCCTGATGGCTCTACCAAAGGAGATGCCCTCCTAAGTCTCTATGCCTCAGAGCTTCGTGTGTGCCAGGCAAGAACTCTGCCCACTGAACTACATCTTGAGCCTCTTTAATTTTATTTTTGAGACAGGGTCTGGATTCATGATTGTTTGCTCTTGGCCTCTTGAGCAGAGGGGATTGTAGGTGTGGACCAGGCCAATGCGCTGCTTTCTTCTCCACATTCAGTTCTGTCACAGCTATCACAGTTCGCTCGCTGTTTCCCCGGGAGCATGGGACACACTGGCATCGTCCTGTGAGAGCAGGAGCCCAACAGCTCAGCCCCGTGGCTGTGTGCTGCCTGCCCCACAAAGACAGCTTTCCAGACCGTCTTTATTCCCCTCCAGCTCCAGGCTCAGCATCCTGCAGAGAACACACTGAGCTCTGCCTGTGTATTAGGCAGTTGTGTGTCTTGCTAGCTCCTTGAGAGAAAGACAGCACAGTTGGAGAGGTATTAGGGTAAGAGATGCGGTTTACACAACCAACACCTTTCCTTTCTGTGGCGTGACAAAATACTTGGCTTCCTTTTTGAGATGGGGTCTTGCTACCTTGCCTGGGCTTGTGAGTCTCCTGTTCTGCCTTCCTGAGTAGCTGGTATTACAGACCCGTGCCCTGATTCCTGGCCATAAAATGCTTAAAGAACAGAAAAATAAGCAGCGCATATTTTATTACCTGTAGTATGCTTTAGTACCATACTATTAACTAGCTACAATTTCACCTCTTAGTAAGAATAGCTTCTTTCTCTGATTTTGTTGTCCATTGATTTTACAGTTTGCTTAAAAGTACCTGACATCGGTAGCTGCTGCTTATATTTTATCTCTCAATTTAGGGCAGATACCATGTTTGGCAGGGTCGAGATATTCCTAAGAAAGCTGGGCAAATAGCTCTGGGGGTGGGCGGGAGTGTTGGGATTTCACTTAAAACACCTGCCCTCATTTCCTGCCACTCTGCCAATTTGCTGGGTGACCTTGGGTAGCTCATCTAACATTTCTGGGCCCATTCCCAACCTATACGATAGCAACCTGACATGCACCCACAGGGGCCCTTGGGAATCCTAAAAAATGATGTGTAGAGAAAGACAGCATTCTAAAACCTTGAGATACAGTGTTAGCCTCATAAATAGTGAGTTGCATATTTAATTTATCCCTATTGTAGCAAAACCCAACCCTATAAGTTTCAAGGGGGTTATTCATCTTTGATAAGAATGGAGTACATTGCCTTAGGCTGTGAGAGGTTATTGCTAATTTCCTTACTGTTAAAATGTAAATTATGCAGTGACAGCAAGCCTGTTTCAGTCCAATATGATTACTTTGTGGTATCGTATTATTATTCCTATTTTTATTAAAAATTCTAGCTTAAAATCTAGTTTGCATTATAATACTACAGTAAGAATAAAATCACTGATGTATTCAAATTGAGAAGCACCCAAGCACAGACTGCATCAGATATATGTCCTGAGGCCTCAATTAACACAAATAAACACTGTAGCTCTCATTAAATAAAAAACATCTCAGGGGACAGTATCTTTGTGTATATAATTGGGTTTCATAATAGAAAACGAGTATGAATTTGAAAAACAGGAAAAGAAAATTTCATATTATATTCTTTAAAGACTTCTGCAAGCACAGATGACAACTTGAGAGGTTGTTTTTTCTAGAATTAAACATACAATAGAATTAAGAATATGTTACATTATCATAAGAATACAAAGTTATTCTGAAAGGTCATCTTGCAAGATCAGGTTTTTAAGTGCTATGTGGAAGAGACAATGCTCTGAAAAATCCACCCAGAGAAGCCAGTTCATAAATATTAATAAGTGGAAGAAACATTATAGACAATAAAGTATGAAGCAGCCTGTGAGTTCGGGTGGTTTTTATTGTCACAATATGTGGGTGATATTTGGGGAAGTATCTTATTATGGACTAGAGACATGCATATTTATTTACACAGGTTATAGTCTAGAAAACATTCAGGAACTCATATGAAACTTAAAGGGTCACAAATCTGAAACCTATGTCTCCACAAAGGGTTTTTTTATATGTATGTATTCTTAAAATTGATTTCTTATCTAGATATTGCCTCATCTCTTTACAGGTTTTCTTGCTTCCTGTCTACATCACTCCAGAGCTTCCTTCACATTGCTGCTAATTCCCCCTAGAAAGATCTGTCTGTGTGTAGCTATGGCCTTGGGCTCAGAATATTACACAGTATTTTCCTTGTATAAGAATTAATTAAGCTGCTTCTGTGGCATTTGAGTCCTCAAGAGTCAAGTACTTGGTACATTTTCAGCTTCACAGATTATTTTCTAGAACCTCAAGACACGTGTCCCTTCTATAGGGAAGCTGCGTTATTCTGCCACGTGGCCACACACTGTTTCTCTCCTGATCCCGTGTGGCGCCCCCTAACCCTTCTTAGGGGGCCTTTCTCAGAACTCTGGGCTCCGCTCAATGTCAAAGTCCTGCGCCCTGCTGACTCGCCAGGTAGATTCAGGCCGGGAGGCAGGACCTCCTGTGCTCTGTTTCACCTCGCAGTGCCATCCTTACCCCTGCCCCCCACCCTCCCGGCCTGCAGTCCCTGAGGGACAGAGCCATGCATTGGCATCTCCTCATCCTCAGTAATGACAGCACTTTGCACAAAGCAAGTACCTGTATTTGATGCATACTTGTTGAACGACAACTCGTGAAATGAACAAGAAAAATCTCCCGAAAGTGCCATTTATTGTATCTTCTCACAGACGCTTGCTGCAGGAGTGACCATACGGAGGACTTGGCGAACTGCCCTGATGCCCATTTCTCTTTCTCTACAGCAAGGACTCTCCATCTCGACACCATTAATGTGTTGGGGAGGGAAGAGGAGTGGCCTGTGTACTGTAAGATGTGTGGCATCTATGACCTCTATCTACTCGCTGCCAGTAATGCCCCTTTCCAGCCCTCACAACCCACAATCTCCAATGGCTCTGAGGGGCAGGAGTGGTCCCCACTGAGAACCACGGTGCTTCAAGAAAACACAGCCTCCTCGGCTGGTACATGGTTCTCACTGTCAGGGAGAAATTAAGACCTTACCAACAAAATGTCAGAATAGTGTGTACCACTTCTGGACATTTGCCACACAAGAGGCTGAGGCACCCTGATGCCAGGCAGCCATTTTGGAGCACGTGGCGGAAGCTGACGCTCTGTGGATGAGTTTGCAACAACACAGGACACTAGGAAGCCTCCCTGTCTGCCCTGGTCTCCCTTCGCCCAGACTACTATAAAAACACAAACATTTATCTTGCTTAAACTCACTTGGGGAAGAGTTCTTTGAAGTCTGTTACAGTAGCTAAACTTTCACCTTAAATTATAAGACACTATTGTGATTTTTTTCCTTTTGATACATGTCTTCTCTGGAAAATGGAGGTCCTGGAGGACAGTGACTTTCCATTACTCATCTTGTATCCCCTTTGTGCCTGGCCCCATGGGATACTCAACGAAAGTTTCTGAGAAGCAGTGAGCACAGAAATTGATACATGAATACAGGTCCCCATAGAAATAATCTTTTTTTCCTGGACTGTTACCATCCTGGAAGAGCTACATGGAGCTCACAAGATTCTAAACGGACTTAAGGCTCGTCAAGGGACAGGAAGAGGGCTAAGGCGCCACGAGCTTCGGGAGACATCCCGTGATGATGATGCCAGCTAGCGAGGCTGGCGCATCCACAGGGCCAGAGGGTTAGCCATCCTACTTTACAACCTCGTCAGTCGGCAGTGTCCTTCTGGCAAAATATCGGTGTCTACTGAGTACTTGGTTCAGTGAAGGGAGGTACAGGACCATGGGATCTCCCCATGGCCAGGAGCTGCCATGCCGGAGCTCCAGGGACCTTCCAGACCCTGTCCTCGAAGCATCTTGTCTTCACGGCACAACCGCTCCATGGGCCACAGCAGACTCAGCCCTGACCGACTCAGGAGCCCGGGGGACCTCTGTTTCCTTCAGCCCAGGGGCACAGCTTCAGCATGTTTCTTGTCACCTCCTTTCCATCTACCAACTAAGCTTGGGGAAGCCCCTCCCACTCCATTTCACCACCTTCCACTAAGCCCCAGCTCCTGTGGCATGGTCACAAAGTCTCCCTTCCCCAGGGAGAACGGTGGAAGTCTGAAGAGGAGAAGTCCTGGAGGACCATGGGGCTAGGAGAGGGCCAGGTGATGGAGCCGAGGTCCACGGGCAGGTGCGGGCCACCAGTCATGTCTCCATTCTCAGGTTCTGGTGGGACAGGTGGAGCCCCAGGGACCCGGCTGCAGAGGTTGTCATCTTTCTTAGACGACAGGGTCTGAGGAGCTCGCTGAATGCTGGGCTCTGCGCCCGGACCAAGGACTGATGGGCGTGAGGCTGGGAGATAGTGGCCAAGTCCCTGGGTGGAGGTGAGTGGATGGAGCGTGACGGGGACAAAGAGCACGGGCGTCAGGGGCTTGGGGGGGGGGTGGCCGGACAGCTGGCGCGGTGTCAGGGGGCATGCTCGACACTGGCATATCAGGGAAGGGGTCACTGATGTGAACATGAATTAGCAGGACTCAGTGTGTTAGGAAGAATCTGTAGATTTTTGTTGTTATTGGTTTGGTTTGGTTTTGGGTTTTTGTTTGTTTGTGTTTTATTTTGTTTTGGTTCTGGTACCAGGGATAGAACTTAGGACCTGGTGCTTCTGAGGCAGGCGCTGGAACCCACAGAGCTAAATCCCTGGACCTAAGTTAATATTCCTTCAAGGCTGAATTTTTTTTTTTTTTTGAGACAGGGTCTCGCTTTGTAGTTCAGGCTGGCCCTGAGCTCACTATGGTGCCCAGGCAAGCTGCTGCAAACTCAGCAATCCTCCTGCCTCTGCCTCCCAAGTGCTGGGATTACAAGTGTGAGCCACCACACCCGGCATTGTGGTATGCGGTTTTGATTGTTGGTGGGCGTGTCTCCATGGCCAGCATTAAATGTGGTTACCGGGACCGAACTCAGGATCTTACAATTGTGAGGCAGGTGCCGGAACCACTGTGCTAACCCTCCGGCCCACTGAATTTTTTGTTTTATTGTACTGGGGATCGAACTTAGGACCTTGGGCTTGCAAGGCAGTGCTGGAACCACTAAGCTAAATTGTCTTGTTTTTTGAGACAGGGTCTTGCTTTGTAGTTTCAGGTTGGCCCTGAACTTACTCTGTGGCTCAGGGTGGCCTTGAACTTGTGGCAATCTTCCTGCCTCTGACTCCTGAGTACACACATGTTTTGCAAAGCCTGCATGGTGTGACCATGGAGCTGACAGTGGGCACCTGCTTCAGTCTCCACGGCTGCCCCGTGAATGCTGAGGACCCTCACACGATCCTTTCCTGCCAGCGCCTGGGCACAGCAGGCATGTTGCTGCAAGTCCATCCCACCGGCACCTCAAACTTTGCCCTCCCCAGTAGCTTAGGCTTTCTCCAAACTGGGCTGCGGTCTGAGTCTCCTTGTGCACTCCCTCCCGTGTCAGCCCGCAGGGTGGTGTAAGGTTTTCCTTGTCCACGGCTGCGTTCTCCTCTGCGTTGTGCAGAGGTATTTTCCTCACTCATTGTTCTGCACACTGAATCTTTTCTTCACATTTGCTTCTTATAGGATCCAGAGCTCACACTCTTGGAATAAAGCCTGACCTACAGTAAGTGCTAAATACTCATTATCTTTTGTTACTATAATTAATATACCCATGAATTATGTATATATCTATGTATTTTATAGACATTTATAATTTTCCTCAGTATTCTAGCAAAATTATTTTTCCTGAAGTGTAATGGAAGAGATTTTTTTCCTCCCTCAGCCAACTCAGGAAAGGGACCCAGTCCTGCCTCAGTGGTTACCATGGTAACGGCAGCACCTGACCTGGCTCTGGGCCCAGATTTGACAAACCAGGTGAAGAGGAGAAATGAGAGCTGAACATCTAGGAGATAGAGCAGGAGATAGAGTGAGAGGAAAAGATGGCAATGGAGACACAGGAGGGGGGGGAGAGAGAGAGAGAGTTCTGCTTCTGGCTAAGTCTCCTCATGCCCTCTGATTCAAAACATTTTAAATCATATTAAATTATTTTTCCACTATCTGGCACCAGAACCAACTTCAAATGACTCACCCAGAGGAGGAGATTGGGGACGGAGGAGGGAAGGAGCCCGGGAGGGGAGGGCTGCGCCGCCTCATGTCCCAGGCCCCGGCTATACTCAGATGAGAGGATGTGCCCGTCCCCAAGGTCAGTCACCACAGCCGGGCTCTAGAACAGCGACTCTCGGTCACCGGTCAGCCTGGGATAGCAGGGACTTGATGCTCAGCAGAACCCATGGAAAACACAACTGGGCCGGCAGCTCAGGCCCGCTCTGAGCACCCAGCATTCACCGCTTGGGTTCTTGATGAGCCCCTGCTCCAAGCGAGCAAGTGGAAGGTGCTGAAAGAAAATGCTGACCCAAGAGTGTGCAGATATTGCTTTATGAGGTTTTTAATATCAAAACCCAGACGAGACTGCATAACAAATACTAAGATTAGACATTATTTCAAAGAGATGAAATGGGTGATGAGGCCTGTATAATAGCCTTTCTCGTACAAGGAGATGGGATAGGGACACAGCTAATAAATAAGTAGCAGACCCAGAGTTGAACCACATCCACGGTCAGGACCCTCAACCACAAGCCCCAGCTGAAGCCAGACTTACACACTGACCACAGAAGGATCTTTGAGAGTCTGTGAAATAAATACTACATTTCCTCAGGCATTACTGTCTCGTTCTAATTTTATTTCTTTTATAAATTAGATTTGACTCATAGATTTTTAAAAAACAGAATGCTGCCACATTTCACAGAAACCGGAAGAGAGTAAGTGCCCAAAGTAAGCACGTGAGGCTCCATGCATCACAGCTCAAAGTCACAAATGTTAAATACAAAAGAAATCACCAATGTACAGTCAATAGCCTAAAAGTTAAATGCCTACTTGTGGAAATACAGCTTGTACCCGTGAACTCTTTCCTAAGTTGACCTGTCATTGATGACTGGTTACTGCTTTGAAATTAGGATTTTAGGTGCTGCTCGAACTGCTCGTCAGTCAGATTACCAGAGTTGTACAACTGAATGATTCTTCACAGTTTACCTGGTTCAGGCTTCCCTCCTAGCCTGAACACACACACACACACACACACACACACACACA
>PVIC010037701.1:0-17946 GCA_004025085.1 Thryonomys swinderianus | reverse complement strand
GTATATGACAAAAGTTAATTCTCATTTTTACCCATATCCCTACCCACCCCCACCTCCTCACCCCCTTTATACATGCTCTTTTATTTTCTTTCTGTATTATATTTATTCCTTCCCCTCATCATATTCGCACACCAAGTTTCCTATAGAAATTTCCCACTCTATAAAAGCTGTCATACTTTCTAGAGCTCATTTGCATCTACAGGTGTTCATGCCAAAGAGAAGATCTGGGAATTGTCTATCTGTGATCTATTGATTTCACTCACAGTGGATATCTTTTTAAGGTTAATCAGAAATTTTTTTATCTGTATCTGTTTCATTCACATCTTATTCTTTTTGTTTTTATCTCTTTTTTTATTAGAATTCTAAGTCTACATTACTCGCTTCCACTGGGTTTTGGCATCCATGGTTTCTGACAGAAAATTCTATGGTCTTTCAAACCATTGTTCCCCTGTATGGAATGTGTTGATTTGCTCTGCTTCCAGGATCTTCTAAGTTTTAGTTTTCAGCAGTTTATTTAGCATTCATCCTGAATTTGGAACTTCACCTTCACTGAACTTCTCAGTTTTGTTAAGTGAATGTCTTTTATCAGATATAGGGTACTTTTGGTCACTGTCCTTTAATTTCTTTTTGCCTCATTATCTCATTTCTCTGTGAGACTCTTTCCACATGTGTATTTGACTCTTAGATGTTGTCCCACAAATTCATAGATTATTGGTTTTTTAAAAACCTTTTTATCTGTCTTTTGTTGCAGTATTTCTGCCTTCAGATTTAGAGTTCTCTGTCATATCCATGATGGATATTAAGCCAACCTGTGCTTTATCTTAAGAGATTTAATTTTTTTGGCTCTAAAATTTCCCTATGATGCTTTTTAAACTTTTTTCTTTATTCATTATATCCATTTACTTTATTGAGTAATTTATAACAGTTGCTTTAAAGTTTTTCTCTGAACTGTACATGCTCTGGGGATGTTATTGGTTATTTCTTGGAGACAGTTAACTGGGAGACACTCAGAGTGCTAACTGTATGGTGTCTGTGGTAGGTAGCAGCTCCTGTCCCAGTTCAGACTTACAATCTACCCAAGTAAATACGAGTCGGAGGTTCACCAGAGGAGAGTTTATATCCAGAGTTTGGAATATTTCTGGGGCTTCCCTCTCTGACAATCACACTCGCTCAGGCTTCTTTCACTGATGTTTTTTCATGAGCAGTAGTAGCTGCCATATCTCTCTGTTCCTTTCCAAAGTTTGACTGCTCTTGTTGACTCTTCAGTGGTTTTAGTAGGTTTTTCTGCTCATTTGTTTGCTTTTGTTTACATCTGTGCAGACCTTGAATTTATTTATTGGAGGGTGGGTATTTTAGGACCTCACCTCTCCATAGCAGAAGCAGACTCTCATGTTTCATATCAGGGATTTTCTGTGAAAGTCTTTTGTCCTTAGCCATGAGATGACGAGTCACTGCTGGATCAAAGTTCTGAGTATGTGAATAAGGCTTGTTAACCATGGGCTTCACTCTCCGTATGTGAACACTATTCATCTGGCTGACCCATCTCATAGAAAACCCTCCAGTGTAAATATATTTAGCTCTTATTTCTCTCTACTGCCCTGGCCTAGAAAGCAGAGACTTGACTGTTCTGCGTTGGTTGTGGTGGAGGGGAAAGAACAAGTAGCTGTTTCTCAATATTTCTCTCTCACCCTTCATTTCTCCCCTTGATTTACAGGTAGCAACTCCCAGAGTAGAGAAGACTGAGGTCCTTTATTTTACCTTCTTAAATGTTGGAATTAGTAATCTAAGGATAAATGATACTTGGGCTGGAGATTTAGATCAGTGGTTCCGGCGCCTGCCTGGCAAGTGCAAGGTCCTGAGTTTGATCCCAGTAACTACATACAACAATGCTGGGTGTGGTGACACACCCACCAGCAGTCAGTACCACATACCACAGTGCTGAGCATGGTGTCTCACGCCTGTAATCCCAGCACTCGAGAGGCAGAGGCAGGAGGATTGCTGAGTTCAAGGGTAGCCTGTACTACATAGTGAGCTCAGAGCCAGTCTGAACTAAAAAGCAAGACCCTGTTTCAAAAAAAAAAAAAAGAATAAATGATACTTGAACAAATATTCCACCACTTTCCCTATGCTCGATCTTTTCACATTCCCACTTTCAGGGAGCATGATGTCACCAATGTCAGATACCCTACAGCTCTAAGTTAATGCTGTTTCTTGCCTGGATTCAGCCTTCTTCAACTCAAATACCCCTTGACATGCTTTCTGTCTTCCAGAATGTTACCATTTCTGTTCTGTCTTGTGGATTTCTACAGAGGGTAGTGCCTAATGTTTCTTACTGTCATTTTACTAAAGGTTTAGGAAGATCCACAACCTAAATAGATACTTTAATTCATAATCCTCACCTGGATTTCTTGTGATTTTTTTTCATTTTAGTCTCCATTTCTTCTGTTATTTTGGTAAATGACATTAATGGAAGTTTCTTTGCAAATATATCTGATTTCCTAGTTTTCTATTTACTAAAATAGTCTTTCCCCCATTGACTTAAAATAATATTCACAAAATATACTGTGATGTTATACATGCTGTGCATATATCTAGCCTTTCCATTCTTTTGATCAGTACTTCTTTCATAATCTGATATCTCTTTTTTTTGTTTGTTTGTTTATTTGTTAGAGACAAAGTCTCTCTTTGTAGTTCAGGCTGGCCCTGAACTCACTATGTAGCCCAGGCAAGCCTCAAACTCAGTAATCCTCCTGCCTCTGCCTCCCGAAGCCTGGGATTACAGGTGTGAGCCACCATGCCAGGCACTGTGGTATGTGGTACTGATTGCTGGTGGGCATGAGCCACCACACCCAGTATTGTTATATGTGGTTATAGGGATCCAACTCAGAATCTTCCACTTAACTAGGCAGGTGCCAGAACCACTGAGCTAAATCTCCAGCCCTCATCTGATATTTCTAATGAACTATCAGAATTACTCTATCAGAATAGAATTATTACTCTTTAGACCACTGTAGCTTCTAACTCCAAAAGAATATGTTTGTACACATATATTACATAGATTTACATACCTATAGAGATGGTTATCTATGTGATGAGATTCTTACTGGCTGTTATGCATTAAATAGGGAAAGATTACCATCTTTGCAAATTTAAAGAAAATGTACTTGTACTCCCACCAATCTTTTATATACACAATCAGATCAACCTATATATAAATTTCTACCTTGTGTTCCACCCCTCCCCTTGGTGTATTAGGAGAACATCATAGTTCCTGGTTTCATGTTACTGAATCTGTATATTTCTTACTGAATTCAGTCCTAAGCATGTTATATATTTGTGTCAGTTGTGAGTATAATTTTTTCTCTATTTCTTTTTGTGTTTTCCAACTGGCTATTACTAAGAGACAAGAAAATTACTCATTTCCCTTCAGATTTTCTGAGGTCAACATTTCTTGTGCCAAAAATATGACACTCCCCTCCTCCATCCCACTTCCTGGCCAATCCCTGGTGGTTTTTCCAGAGTGCCACCTGCTTCTTGTTGAGATTTGACAGTGACTGCAAATTACAATTTGATAAGCAACAGCAACTCCTAAGGATTTTATTCAAATACAGTTATCACAGAGAGTTAATTGCTGTGCTGAAGTTTGGTGTGGAAAATTTTATGACGTCTGATTTCTTCATTCAGACTTATTAGCCCTCAAGGTTTTCTTTGTTCATGAGCCTCTTTGCCTCTCCAGCTGTCAGTTTGGTTTTGTTCCCATTTAATTTCATGCCAGACTCATATAGTAACAAGGGCACAGCTAGAGGATCTGGCTCAGAAGTGAGGGGGAAGTGGGGAATATTTAAGAGAGCCCAGATAATTCCATTTTTAGTTTTGTGTTCTTTGAGAGCATGCTCTCAAAACTGAATTACTGATACACATGAGAGTTAGTCTTCTAAACATCCTTCACAAATTTCATTTATTAAAATTGCTGTTACATCATAGCTGACAAAACACTTAGCTAATTTTATGGAAATTCTTTGCCCTAGGTGATGATCAAGCTTCATCATTGCTGTTTATGGATTTCTCCTTCCCCAAAGGCTCTGGCAGTTCCCAGCTTCCTTGTGCTTCACAGGCCTCATTCTCCTGTCTTGACGTCTAAGGGCACCAAGTCCTTTGTCACAGCTGCGTTCTTTATGTATATATGTGGGTGTGGGGGTAGCAGCTAATGTCTAATTGATGGTCAGCCTGTCCTTCAAATACTGTGCTCCTTTTGCTATGCCACATACATAGCCAGACTTCAGGTAAATGATTACATATTGTCAGAGTAAAGATTTATCAAAATCATTTTACTATCTAGGTACAGCTTCTACTTCCACCATCTATGAGAGATGTAAGTTTCCAAATCACACTAGAGTCTCCTTAATTTATTTTCTAAGTTTCTAAGGAAACATTGCTGTGCTACTGTATTGGAATGAGGGTACTATGTGAAAGCCATCAGTCAAGTAGATCTGGCTTCAACTCAGTTACTAGCTATATGACTGAGCAAGATATTTCATAGTGGTTTTTAGTTTCTTTTTCATTTCTCTGAATTATAAAAAGGGGTTAATAAACTTATAGGATGATGGTAAACATTAAATGTGATAGTATATATTAGGCATAAAATGAAGCTTAGAACTTGGTCTACTATTACTGATGTGGCTATTACAAATGGAATTTATATAATATACATATTTAACCCTTCACTTTCATTGTTTAACACAAAATCTTTTTGATCTACCTCTGTGACAGTTCTATCACTGCCACCCGTTTTATTTTCTACTAGAGGTCCTGTATAATATTGTTCTTACACATACTGTAATTTAAAAAGAAGAAACAAACCAAAAAACAGTTATACTTCCATGTTATGATTGTATCGTGGCTTTTTAAAGAAAGGCAGTATTTTCAAACTTGTTCTTTTGTGTTATATCCCTTCCAGGTCTAAGTTGCTCAGGTTTCTTTCTATGTACTATTTCCTCTTTGGATTGTTTCTTCACATGTCTTTTCTTTTTCTTCTAGGAAAGCAGAGGTATATTGTCCAATTTAGCCTTCTGAAGCCATCCCCACACCAAGTCACCTACCCCTAGAATGTCTGTTCTTATACTCTTAACCAGCTCTTTATCAAAGTTTTAGAGCTTATATTCTGGGCTACACATAACATTTTTGCCAAGACTCATGGTCTTGGCCAGTGTTGGGTTTAGATAACTTGACCCTTTTTCATAGGTTCCTGTTCTACTTGATCAGTCATTTTTGCCTTGTTGATCAGAATTAGACCCAGAGTAACATCTGCTTGTTAATTCATTTGTTATTAGTGGGGTAAACAAGAAGAGAATAAAAACAGAATAAGATAGCAGAGAGCAAGATGCTATAACCAGGATTAGATACAATCTTGGGTAGAGACCATGGATAAATGCCATGGTCTGTTATAAAGGTTGCTTCTGTGTTTTCTCTTGATGTACAGTAATGCTGTATGCCCCTTACAGTTTGTTTTCCTTTCCTCTTTGCTGTATCCCTACTGTGCTGTCCACCTCGGTTCTTAACTGTCTACACAGGTGTGTATCTTCTTACAAGTATTCAGCTTTACTCTCTCACTTTGTTTGCTTCTAAATATTCTTCAGTCTTCCTGCCTCAAAGGTATCATAGACATTATTCCTATTAGCTTTGCCATGTACTTCCCAAAAGACTAGCTTTAGCTATAAACTTGAAGGTTTTGCTGGGTACATCTAAAGTTTTAAGGAATTGATAGGCTGGAAATGACTAGCCCATATGTGAAAGGTGTCCTGGCAGATAGTATTCTTATCACTGTTAGTTACCCTGAGCAGCTGGAGACTGACACGAACTCTGAGTTCTTGTTTTAAGTTCTCAGTAGTTGAGGCTACTATTTGCTTTTTCTGGTCTTATGACTAGATTCACTGCAAATATAAGCTAAGAAATTCTGGAGAATATATTGTTTGGACAATACTGAAAATCAATGTTTTGTGTTTATAATTCTTCTAGTCCTTAGGTTGTGGCTAGTTTTTTGTTTGTTTGGAGGGAGGGAAGGAAAAGGGAAGGAGGCATTTTACAATGTGTTCTAAGAGTCTGCTATGCTTCATATGTAGGGGGTGGGAATCCTTCTAGACTGCTGTTGTTCCTTAGGACAAGAGCTTCCTACATTATTTGCTATTCTCTGCTGAAGTCATAATTAACACCTGGGCTTTCGTTCATTTGGGTCCCCTCAGATACACCTATGAGCGAATTGATGGGCGAGTACGGGGAAACCTGCGCCAGGCAGCCATCGACCGATTCTGTAAGCCAGACTCAGACCGCTTTGTCTTTCTTCTGTGCACCAGAGCGGGAGGCCTGGGGATCAATCTCACAGCTGCTGATACCTGCATCATATTTGATTCTGACTGGAACCCACAAAATGACTTGCAGGTAACCTTTAGGATCATTGCTCTTTACTTTAGTTGCCCTGAATCCCATTATGTAGTGACAGAGTCTGGCTTGGCTATAGGTTGTCTGCCATGCTCCATGCCATGGAGCTTACAGTCTTGGTCAAGGGATGAAACCTAATGAAAAGTCAGCTTTGTCCCTTTCCACTAATCAGAATGTCTCCGTTCTTTTGCTTTAAGTGAAATGGTGCTTCACAGTGATAGCCTCTCAGGATAAAGCAGAAGAGCTATTATTATCAGACGAAGATACCTGGCGTTTTTCTCTCTGTTTATTAGTGGTCATATGTCATGTACTGTAAGCAAGCTAACCCAAAGAGGCAGGGAAATGCTTTGGTGTGACAACAGTGACAGAAGCACCGCACCCTCCGTCTAGTACATTGGCTTGCCACACTTACAGCAGCATATTAGAATTTGTATATGCCTACTGACACGATTTTGCAGATTCTGTTTTCTAGTTTTAGCCAAACTAGTAAGATGCTTAAATGATTACTGTACAGTTACATTTCCAAAAGTATAAAACAATAAGAAAATGACAGAGAATGTTTGGAGTTTTCCATTAATTCTGTTTCAGAGTAAAAACAATGAGAATCTAATCAGATTGGGCAGTGGATGAGCCAAAAGGCTTCTAACTTGTCAAGAAGACTATTTACAATATACATTTTCAACCATTATTAATAATGATGAGCTTCATTCTTAGTGAACATTGTATCTTGGGATATTTATTAATACTAGAATTTGAGTGCGTGGTGTGGGGAAGGTAAGGAGATTGCTTAAAACACTTTTCATAGATTGATCAACAGAAGTTTGGAGGCTGAAGCTTCACAAGACTCAAGAGGGTCCGTGGGTTCCCACAAGGGAATAAATGCAGGGAGAAAAGGACCTGAGCTGTTGGGTGTCTCAGCATCTTCTTGCCCACTCACTCCTGTTTGGCTTGGCTTTGCTATTTTCATTTAATGAGCTTCCAAATAAGCTATTATTTGAAGAAAACATTCTAGTAGGTAGTTTAAAAAAAAAAACCTAGGGCCGGACGGTTAGCTCAGAGGTTCCGGCGCCTGCCTCGCAAGTGTAAGGTCCTGAGTTCAATCCCCGGAAACCACATACAATGCTGGGCGTGGAGACTCACGCCCACCAACCATCAATACCACATACCATAGTGCTGGGCGTGGTGTCTCTTGCCTGTAATCCCAGCACTTGGGAGGCAGAGACAGGCGGATTGCTGAGTTCCATGCTTGCCTGGGCTACATAGTGAGCTCAGAGCCAGCCTGAACTACAAAGCGAGGCCCTGTCTCAAAAAAAAAAACCTAATGTTTTAAATGATTACATTGGTGGTGGATAGCTAAAGTTCAGGAAAAGTATGGTAGTTTTCATAAAGCATATTACATGGTACTATCTCCAGCATCTCACTTCAAAGAAAAACAGTGATTGTGAATAGTTTCCTATCAACTCTTTCTCCTGGTGAAAGGATATTTGGATAAAATGAATTCCTAGATATAGTTAGTCCATTTTTAAAGAAGTAACATGCTCAACAATAAAGCAAAAGCTAACTATTAAGAACTGAATTCAAGTAATGATATAGATTAGATTGTGGAACAATTCCCTACACTGCCCTTTTAAAAAATTTTACTGAAATATGGCCACATCCATTCCTATATTGTATTTTCTCTAGTCAGTTTCATGTTGCAGGAATTAAACAGTTGGAACAGAAATCACATCCCACAAAACCTGAAGTATTTACTCTCAGGCCATTGGCAGAAGTTTGCTAACTCCAAACTGGTGATTTCTTGAGTTCTTGTAGTGATAAACATCTCTGTTCCCTGGTGATGCTTACCTGACAGTGAGGCCTTGTATAGTACCTAGGAGAATGGTGGTACAAGAAACCAAAGTCAAGGGCCAACTTGTAGCTATGTCAGCAAGGCATGCTCGAGGGGATATTTAGAAAAGAAATTTGAAGCATCATGCCAGAGGCAAAGATTTTGAATTCACTCTCCTTCTACCAAATGAAGTATAAACATTACCAGTGAAATACAAAAGAAATGGGAAAGTGAGAATGTTCATTCCTTAGGGAGGAAGTGAAGTCTTCGCAGGTGGTTGATATGTGTGTATAGCAACCAGAGGAAATGGGTGGGGTTATCCAGAATTAAGATCTGGGGACATGCTTTGGAATAGCTTTTTTTTTTTTTTTTTTTTTTGAGACAGGGTCTCGCTTTGTAGTTCAGGCTGGCCCTGAGCTCACTATGTAGCCCAGGCAAGCCTCAAACTCAGCAATCCTCCTGTCTCTGCCTCCTGAGTGCTGGGATTACAGGTGTGAGCCACCACGCCCAGCCGGAATAGCTAGTTTTAATATGTACTGTTGAGTTGGCGTACTAGGGCATGCCTGCAATCCCACTACTGAGGAGGCTGAGGCAAGAGGATCATTTCAAGTTCAAGATCAGTCTGGGATTCAGTAAACGTAAGGCCATCCTTGAGTAAGACCCTGTCTCAAAAAAAAAAAAGGCCTGGAGATTTAGATCAGTGGTTCCGGCACCTGTCTAGCAAGAACAAGGTCCCTGGTTCAATCCTCAGTAACCACATACAGCAGTACTGGGTATGGTGACTCATGCCCATCAGCCATCAGTGCCACATACCATAATGCCAGACATGGTGGCTGAAGCCTGTAATCCCAGCACTTGGGAGGCAGAGGCAAGAGGATTGCTGTGAGTTTTAGGCTTGCCTAGGCTGCATAATGAGCACAGGGCCTGCGTGAACTACAAAGCGAGACAAACAAAGCAAGGCCTTGTCTCAGAACAAACAAACAAAAAAACCCCAAAACCATTGTTCAGGAACTGGCAAAAGTGGATTAAGGAAAAGCAGTGAAGTCCAAACTATAATTGGATACTGTGGATTTTCTTTTTGGTCTCCTAAGTCTGTTTCTGAATTTCACCTAATGTTCAACATGAATTAAGAAAAAGACCAGTGGTACCTATGATATAGAGTGACAGCTTATACCCAATAGCCTATCAAAAGCACAGTGAGGGAGTCATTGGTAATGGTAGCCCATGTCAGAATTAGAGTTAGAATTTTTCAGCTTTTGATTTTCCAGACTGGCCTCTTTCTTATTGATTCACTGGTTTCTCTTGGATATTATTGAAATTTTATCATTCAGAAGAAATTGTTGCTTTTTTAAAATGTATGACCAAACTAGGTAGAAATAAAGTAGGAAATTTAATTTTAAGACAGAAAATTGTATCAGTGGTTATTGAGGAGTGGGATTTGTGGACTATAAAGAAGGTTCAAATTCTGAGACTCCCAGAGTCTGCTTGCTTGATATGCTGGGAAAGAGCCCCAGACACATACACAGAATGGTGCACACACAACTGCATTTTCACTCCTCTTGCCCTGTGCCCTTGCACCTAGCTGCTGCAAATGTAAAAGAGGAAAAAGTGTACAGAGACTAGGATCCTGCGACTGCCCTATGATGTCCAAGACTGCAGCTAAGTCAGCTATAAAGATTAATAAAATAAGATCCTTGGTGGGGACTTCAGCTCAGTGGTTCTGGTGTCTGCCTCACAAGTACAAGGTCCCAAGTCCAGTTCCCAGTGCTGCATTAAAAAATAAAAAGTGAGGTAAAATAAGATCCTTACTCCAACAGTTAATTAAAATTTAAATAGTATAGTATTTTGAGTATATTTTCACTAGGTGTGTCATGGTCCCACAATCACTTATGCAGATTTTCACATTGATATTTCTAGTAAATGATTGAAGACTTTCAGTCACTAGCAGTGTTTTAAGATTATTGCCTTTAGAAGATGGGTTTAGCCATAAAACATTTATATGAGAATGGGTTGAGGAACATACTACATGATACAGATATCAAGGTATAGAAAAGACCATCCCATTTTGAACAAAGTCATACCTCATTCAGAGCTCTCAGTTGGTAAAAAACCTTTAGGTCCTACTTTAGTCTCAAACACCCTTGCAAGATCTGAGATCTCCTGACTGATCCCAAGAGGATCTCTACAACATCTTAAAATTGAAACCTGCTTGATAATGGGGAGGCTGGGAAATAGTCTCAATTTCCTTTATCAGTTAGCTGTTACTATAACAAAATATCTGAAACAGGCAACTTCAAAATCAGGTTTGTTTTGGCTTCCAGTTTCAGTAGTTTAAGTCTGTGATCAGTTGGACCTGTGGCAAGACAGCATATGATAGCAGGAAGCATATGGTAAAACAACCTGCTTTCCTCATAGTAGCAAGAAGCAAAGAGAGACAGGAAGAGGCAAGGGTCCCAGTATCTTCTTAGGGGCATGCCTGGAAGACAGCATTTCTTCCCACTAAGTCCCACCTCTTAAAAGCTTCCACCATCAGGCATGATGGCTCATACCTGTAATCCCAGCATGCAAGAGGCAGAGGCAGGAGAATTGCCGTGAGTTTAAGGCCAGTCTGGGCTACACAGTGAGTTCAGGGTCAGTCTGAACTACATATTGAGACCTTTTCTGAAAAAGTATAAAGGTTCCACCATTTTCCATTTGCTCCAAACTGAGAACCAAGCATCTAACAAACTATAACATTCCTGAAGCTGATCTTCTAAGATGGAAAATAGAGCTCCATTCTCTAAAAGCTTAAAGCCAGCCTTATCTCCTCTGGTTCTTTTTGATTTTTGTTACTAAAGTCCATTCAGTCATTTTGCTGGGCATGCTTGTGTATGTGCTTCTATGTATGTATATACACAGTGGGTAGAATAAGTGGTTTAAGATTTGCCATAGATATTTTTTAAACCTAGGTCTCCATATAACATTAACATTGAATGTCATGTGTTTTTTCTCTTACCTTGTTAGAGTCTGAAGAGTCCATATCCATCTTCCATGCCTAGATCTAAACCAACTGGAAGTAGGCAGGCATATGAGTTATGATAGAGGGTCAAAACATTAGCTTCAGTAAATTTGGAAGGCAGTTAGATGCTGTAACTCAGCCTATAGCCAGAATTAGGCTTCTTAAGATTTGTGCACATACACACGCTCATCCCTAGGTTAAACTTACCCACAAGCTCTTCTGGTGGCCATGGCCATCTGCAGAGCAGGGCCTACCCTAGAAAACCTGCCAGTGACAAGAAGACCCTTGTGTTGAAGAGATGGGGAAGGGACCACTCTGCATGAACTCAAACCCTGCCACACATTTCATTGGTCTGATGAGTTACTCCTTCAGGGTGGAAAGAGAAGGATGCTAGAGAGACTTGTTAGGTTTCGTCTTGGAAAAATGAAGGGCAAGAAATAAGGCTTACTCCGCACCACAGTATCTCTTCTGCTAGTCTGGTCTCACTTCTTGCCTTTGGAAATTCTCCTGCCAGAAAGTGAAAGCACAGGTTCATTAGGACCCAAAATAGGAACTGGGCACTACTTAGAAACAATAAAAGAGCTGGTGCAAGCCTATAGTCCCAGGTACTAGGGAGGGAGGCCGAGGTGGGAGGATCACCTGAGTCCAGGAGTTCTGGGCTGCAGTGCGCAGGTGTCCACACTAAGTTTGGCATTGATGTGGTGATCTCCCAGGAGCAGGGGGCCACCGGATTGCCTAAGGAGGAGTGAACTGGAAACAGAACAGTTCAGAAACAACAAAAGAGATTAAAGTTAGTAGTAGAAATCTCAACAATGTTATTATTTTTATCTCAGTTGTCAAAAGGAAGTCAGATTTTTTAATCCCACATACTAGAGACATCTTACCTAGAGAAACTACATAAATGTCTGTATCCCCTCACAAGCCTTGAATATCCCCTCACAAGCCTTGAATATGTTGGTTTTAGCATCATTATATGTAGAATATTAAAGAGTTAAGATTCACCTTTTACTGTCATTTGAAAAGCACAAGCTGTGGTTCAGGCCCAGAGTTTCAAGAACAGCAAGCATTATCTAGGTTTCAGCTGAAGACCTGAAAAAGAAATGAAAAAGGTATAAGTTTTTCTCTATCGTAGAAAGAAAGCTGTCTTGCTACTTGCCATGAAGGCAGAGATGGGAATAGCAGAGTACCTTCTTGCCGCCAACACAAGCATCTTACTTTTTTTTTTTCTTTGAGGTAGGCTCTCAATTGCCCAAGCTAAGTTTGAATTTACAATCCTCTTGCTTCAGATTGTGATCACTGGAATTACAGGCATTTATTACCTATCCAGTTATGCCCTTTTTATATCTTTCTCTTTGTCTGTGGTACCTGCTTTGTTTTTTTTGAGTTTTCTGTTTGTTTGTTCTTTTTTATCCCTGGACAGGCTTTTTGCACCATAAGAGAAGAGTTCCTTAGAATTAAACAGGTTTCAAGGTAATGGTGGGGTTTAACAGTCCTGTGGCCTACCTTTTTTTTTTTTTTTTTTGAGACAGGGTCTCGCTTTGTAGTTCAGGCTGGCTCTGAGCTCACTATGGAGCCCAGGCAAGCCTTGAACTCAGCAATCCTCCTGCCTCTGTCTCCCGAGTGCTGGGATGACAGGCGTGAGCCACTACGCCCAGCACTGTGGTATGTGGTATCGATTGCTAGTGGGCATGAGTCTCCACGCCCAGCATTGTATGTGGTTACCGGGATCGAACTCAGGACCTTGTGCTTGTGAGGCAGGCGCTGGAACCACTGAGCTAACCCTCCAGCCCCCTGTGGCCTACCTTTGGCTTAGGTCCTTGACAGCAGAATTGAGAAATTACAGGAAGAGGTGTCCTGGCCAAGAGCTGCAGTCAGTGATTTTGTAAGGGAGGAAGGAATCTAGCCTGAAGAGGCTGAGCCCCATCCATGAACACAAGGAACAGAACTTCAGGAGCCTTCCACACTGCTCCAGGGAAGAAAGAAGCTGGCCCCCTTGGCCACGTTGTCTGCTGCGCCTTAATGCTATCACACCCTGTTTCTTGATGTTATGTGTGTGGCAGAGCCTGGAAAATTACAGCAGTTTTCTGAAGGGGAGTTGCACAAATGCTCCATTATGTGATGCATTTATTAAGTATCTATTAAACCCAAGAGGTACCAGGCATTATGTAAGTGCTGGAGACATAGTGACCTGGATCAGCAGTTAACACTGTTGTGGAGCATTCATTTCTGTGGGTAGGCAGGCAGTGAATGAGGAAAAATAAATACAATTACAGTAGCAGTACTTGTTATAAAGAAAATCAAATAGAATGGGGAAATAAGAGTTAGGTGCCTTGATTTACATAGAATGGTCTAGAAAGACTTCTTTAAGAAGATAAGTTGTGGTTTTTTTTTTTTGAGACAGGGTCTTGCTTTGTAGTTCAGGCTGGCTCTGAGCTCACTATGTAGCCCAGGCAAGCCTTGAACTCAGCAATCCTCCTGCCTCTGCCTCCCGAGTGCTGGGATGACAGGCATGAGCCACCACGCCCTGCACTGTGGCATGCGGTATTGATGGCTGGTGGGTGTGAGTCACCACACTCAGCATTGTATGTGGTTACCGGGATCGAACTCAGGACCTTGCACTTGCGAGGCAGGCGCCGGAACTACTGAGCTAACCCTCCGGCCCAAGAAGATAAAATTTGAACCTAAGTAATAAAAAGGATCTTCAATTTTGAGGTAAGAAAGAAGAATGCTCCAGAGAGAATGAAAGTATGGCCACATAGAGCAGGAATGAGCACAGGTGGCACACCTGCCACTCAGGGTGGGACAGACGATATCCTAAGTCATGAGTCAGGCTTTTGTCCAGTGTTTTCCTGCCTGCTTATTGTTCTCTCTTTCTTACTCTTTTTCTGCTGTCCCAAAACACCGTTTTCCCATAATAAAAATGTACCTGTCCCTCCTGTTAGCTAGTTCTCTCTCAACTGACTTAGCCAGTATATACTTGGCCCCGAACACCAGACTAGGCTCTGAGGAAGCAAAAGTGATGGTCTGAATCACGCAGTAGAAAGAGTGCAAGGGAAAGAAAGCTCTGTATAGTGTTTCTTTCCATTTTAGGAGAGAATTGTGCTTTTCCCCAAGGCTGGAACATGTAGATTCCACTGTAAGCCCACAAAAGTCTTTGAAGGTGGGTAGCTTCCTGGCCTCGCCAGTTCATACTGCATGGATAAACCTTGATTCCTTTGCTTTGTGAGTAGGTAGCCTGTGAATGCAGACTCGGACTCTTAAGGTGGTGGGGAAAAGAAAACCCCTCAGCTTAAGTAAAATACTCATCCATGGAAAATAGGATAGGAAATTTAATAGGATGTTAAAAATGTTTTGATTTGTAGGATTTTTGGCTGTTGTTTTTACCTCTGCAAATATGCAGATTTTTATTAAGAAACAAGTATAAAGTATTAAATATGTTTTCAACATACTAGAGCTAATGATTTAGAAAAATAGTACATGGGGCAAAAAAAAAAGTAAATGTGTTTTTGGTTTTTGACCCACCCATTCCATTTTCATGCAGTACAAATGCACAGATGTGGCATAAGGTTTTGCTAAGTTCTGGACTTGGGACTGGCAATAGTAAATTGAAGATCATGATCCGTTTACAGTCTGTCTCTATTCGAGCACCTAAGCCATGCTTATTTTCTTTACATTGGAGTCCCTGAGATCTGTATCTGTTTTATTTTCTGTGTCCATTCCTGAAAATCATTACTCATTTCTCTTTGACTTTTGTTCATCTCAAATGTATCAAAGAGCAGAGAGCCTACAAATCACCCAGGAGAGCGCTATCATTTTCTCAAAGATGTGGCCGGGTTGTGGTGTTGCTGCCTCTAACTGTTCAGCTCCAAAGATTTCTATGATTCTACCTCAGCTAACACATCTCATTTTTACCTAATTACAGTTACTGCCCTGGGTCCAAATGTTTTACTTTCTGCTTCACATTATATTTTTGTGAGCTCTGATTAGAGAAATAAGGAATGTTTTGAGATTTGACTATAAAATGAAAAGTCTCTTAAATGTGACAGAATTCACCCTGTTGTCATTTCAGGTAAGTTGTCTTAGGAAAGTGTGTTTTTCTCCTGGTGTCATTTAGTTGCTGGTGGAACTTGGTCTCCCAAACAGGTGTTTTTCTTAGGTAACAAGAAGTCCAAGGTCAGTGGTTGAGGACTAGTGAAGTTCCTTCGCAGCATCATTAGTCCCATGTTCCTTTGTCTCTGTCCCACCATTCACAGCATGTGGTTTACATCCACTTGGTTTCACCCCAGGCATGAAGGATGCAGTATGCATGCTGCTTTTTATTAGGGAAGCAGAACTTTTATAGATATCCACATGGATTCCGCTGCAGCACATTGTCAGAACTAAGTAACTCTGTGATCCTGAGGCCTGGAAGTGGTTTCAGTTGAACACATCACTGGCTTTTGTGGGAGCTGGGTCTAGGTGTGCACATGAGAGGGAGTGTAGGTAACACAAAGGTTGTCAGCAGTGCCTGCAGTGTTCTTCTATCAGACCTTTGCTGAGAGCACTTCTGCAACTCCCTTCTGTTATTTACCCTCAGATCCACAGGAGCCAGGAAAGAGAAAATCAGTACTTAATGATCACAAGCTGTTACTGCTTTGTAGGTTGTAGAAACCAACCATATTTCTGTATTTACTTGATCACCTTCTTTATTTACAAGCATGATCAATGAAAGCTCTTAATAATGGAGATTTTCTGTCACTAAAATATTGAAAGAAGGTTCAACAACTTTTTTTTTTTTTTGAGACAGGGTCTCGCTTTGTAGTTCAGGCTGGCCCTGAGCTCACTATGTAGCCCAGGCAAGCCTCGAACTCAGCAATCCTCCTGTCTCTGCCTCCCGAGTGCTGGGATGACAGGCGTGAGCCACCACGCCCAGCACTGTGGTATGTGGTATTGATGGCTGGTGGGCATGAGTCTCCACGCCCAGCATTGTATGTGGATACCAGGGATCGAACTCAGGACCTTGCGTTTGCGAGGCAGGTGCCGGAACCACTGAGCTAACCCTCCGGCCTGAGCAACTAATTTTAATAGTCAAAGACTATAATGTATACTATAGTGTATTTAACTTTGAAAAAAAAGAATAAGGAATATCTTCATATATTCCTGTGGAATAATTTCTGGATATACTGTTGATTGAAAGAAGTTATATAGGAAAACTGTATATTATGCTAATGTTTATCTTAAAAAGCTGTATGTCTGTCCCTTCCTCAGCCCTTCCAAAGTTACAACTAAACCTCTCCCAACCCTTTATTTTTGTTTTTTTTTGTTGTTGTTGTTTTTTTTGTTTTGCTTTTGAGACAGGGTCTCGCTTTGTAGTTCAGGCTGGCCCTGAGCTCACTATGGTTCCCAGGCAAGCCGCCACGAACTCAGCAATCCTCCTGTCTCTGCCTCCCGAGTGCTGGGATTACACCCAACCCTTTATTTTTAAATAGTCAACCCTAGAGGGAGAGAGGGAGCAGAGTGGTTATGGACAGATGCTAGTTTTTGCAAATACTACACCTTTTTGTGTTTTACTTAAGTCTTCTACATCATTACTATACAAAAGTAACTTTCTAAATGTTTTGAAATGTTATAAATATAGTAATAATTCTAACTCTTCACCCAACTTCCTTTGATATTAACATCTTATGTAATCATAGGATAATTATTGGAACCCCCCAAAATAGCATTGATTCAAAACCCGTAACTAATTTATAGACCTTATTTGTATTTCTTCAATTTCCCGTAAATAATCTTTTCCTGGTCCAGAATTTCATACTCCATTTAGAAGTTATGTGTTCTTATCTTCCATTATTCTGTGACAGTCTCATGTTTTGTTTTGTTTTGTGTTGTTTTGGAGACAGGGTCTTGTTATAAAGTTCAAGCAGGCTTTGAACTCACTTTATAGCACAAGCAATCCTTCCGCCTCACCCTACTGAGTGCTGGTACTACAAATGTACGCCACCATGCCCAGCTTGTAACACCTGCTTTGTCTTTTCTTGTCTTAGGACCCTGACACTTTAAGGATAGTGGTAAGCTGTTTCTTAGAACGTTCCTTGGTTTGTGTTTGCTTGCTGTTTTCTTGTGCTTAGACTTGAGGTTGTGCATTTTGAGCAAGTGATGGTGTGTTCAGCGCATCAGTCAGAGTACATGACGTTAGTGTGTCTCATTACTTGTGAGGCAACTGTGAACACCTGACTAAGGTGGTATCTGTCAGATTTCTCAACAAAAGTGTTTTTTAAAAAAAATTAGTTGAGTATCGTGTGAGTAGGTATTTTGAGATTTTATAAATATCCTACTTCTCATCATATTTTTCTTCACTATTATTAACATAACCTCAGTGCTAATGGCCTTCAGTAACTATTGCTTTCAGTAATAATTATGGTGTTTACCTATTGGTAATTGTCTATTTCTGTCATTCTTCATTTATTTATTTATTTATTTATTTATTTATTTTTTGCTTTTTGGAGACAGGGTCTCGCTTTGTAGTTCAGGCTGGCCCTGAGCTCACTATGGTGCCCAGGCAAGCCGCCGCGAACTCAGCAATCCTCCTGTCTCTGCCTCCCGAGTGCTGGGATTACAGGCGTGAGCCACCACGCCCGGCATTGTGGTATGCGGTGTTGATTGCTGGTGGGCATGAGTCTCCACACCCAGCATTATATGTGGTTAC